>JAJIBD010032914.1:0-69512 GCA_021461705.1 Cryptotis parvus | reverse complement strand
CCCTTCCCTAGTGGCCCACGTCTTTGCGAGTGACAGAGGCAGGGCACAGGTCCTGGCTTCCTAAGGACTAGCTATATTATTTATTTATTTATTTATTTTTTGCTTTTTTGGGTCACACCCGGCGATGCTCAGGGGTTACTCCTGGCTCTGCACTCAGGAATTACTCCTGGCGGTGCTCGGGGGACCATATGGGATGCCGGGGATCGAACTCAGGCCGGCTGCGTGCAAGGCAAACGCCCTACCCCGCTGGGCTATCGCTCCGGCCCCTAGCTATATTATTTTTTAAAAAATTTTTTTTTTAATAATTAGGGGATCAAGCTTAGGGCCTCACACGTATGAGGCAAGTGTTCTGTAACTGAGCCACATCCTTGGCCCATACATTTTATTAACATATAAATAATAATTATTAATAAATATTTTTTTTTTGGGTCACACCCGGTGATGCTCAGGGGTTACTCCTGGCTCTGCACTCAGGAATTACTCCTGGCGGTGCTCGGGGACCATATGGGATGCCGGGGGATCGAACCCGGGCGGCCTGAGGCCAGCCGCGTGCAAGGCAAACGCCCTACCCGCTAGGCTATCGCTCCCGCCCCTTTATAATGAATTTGTAATTAGAGAGTTTAAAATTATGTGAGTAGCCCATTCCTCATCAGACTTTGCCCATTGTTTTAGTATGCTTATTATGATAGAAACTTTCTTAACTATATTTCAGAGTAAGTTTTTATTCCATACAGGCAGGTTGCAGAGGTAGTAAGTAGAGAGAGTGTACACTGATTACCTGGTTTCACTTGCTATTAAACATTTTGCCTTATTGAAATGCACTTGTCATGAAGACACTGACTGTAATCTGGCACTGCCGACTAAACTCCAGTCATGATGTGGATGTCATAATGGAGTTTTCCGTTAATGTCTTCTTTGTGTTCCCTTATCCATCAAGATACCACCTTATACTCAGTGGCCACGTCGTCTAGGCCTCTCTGGTCAAGTAGCTTCTCGGGGCTGGAGTGGTCGGATAGCAGGTAGGCATTTGCCTTATGCACATCTCACCTGGTTTTGATCCTTGACACCCCGTGTGCCTACCCCCAGCATATCAGGAATGACTCCTGAATGCAGAGTCAGAACTCTTCCCCTCCCAAAAAAAATATAGCAGCTTCTGGGTGTGTGATCTTGAGTCTTGATGGCTGTTGCTTAGCTAACTCCATAGAGGTCCCTCAGTTTGGGGCTATGTCAATTGAACCTCGAACAACATGGATTTGAACTGTTTGGGTCCGCTTATTTTTTTATTTATTTATTTTTTGCTTTTTGGGTCACTCCCGGCAATGCTCAGGGGTTACTCCTGGTTCTGCACTCAGGAATCACTCCTGGCGGTGCTCGGGGGGACCATATGGGACGCCGGGGATCGAACCCAGGCCGGCATAGGCTGGCCGCGTGCAAGGCAAACGCCCTACCGGCTGGGCTATCACTCTGGTCCTGTTTGGGTCCACTTATTGGCAGGTGTTTTTCCGTGATGATAATTGGCCTTCTGTATTCATAGTCCACATTCAGGGACCATCCAGGCTTGTATGTCCATTGATTGAATCCTGAGATGTGGAACCCATGAATGCCAAGGGTCAGATAATAGAGTTTTTTTTTGGCTTTTTGGGATCACGCGGTGATGCTCAGGGGTTCCTCCTGGCTGTGCACTCAGGAGTTAAACTCCTGGTAGTGTTCAGGGGACCAAATGGGATGCTGGGGATCATACCGGGTCAGCCATGTGCAAGGCAAATGCCCTACCCACTGTGCTATCGCTCCAGCCAATTCTTTACTTTCTAGAACAACATATTCCAAGATTCCTTTGTACTTTCCCTGTCCCAAGTTCTGAAACCAGGTATTCTTCTAAGGGACTCTGGTTCATAGGCTTTAGAAGCTAAGACCTAGGTGAGTTCCTTGCTGGGTGAAGTTCATTGCTACTAGAGTGTTGCTGTGCCCAGCCCTTCTCGTGAATACAGCCAAGATGCATTTATACATACACTGTATACATATATATGAATGTATAGATATTTATCATATCATAGTACTATGAGTAGTTCTATCTGTATGTATTAAAATAGAAATGAATATGCACACACATATATTCATTGATATTTACACTTGAATTAGTAGAAATCCAGGATTTTTCACTGTTTCATCTAAGTCCCACCGAATATTACAGGGTTCATTCCATTTTTCTCTCTTCCCATATTCCATAACTCCCACTGATGATGGGATCCTCTTTACCCTTAATATATCTCCTTTCCGGATCAGTGCCCCCCATGTGAATCAACTCCCAAGTCATTTCATTTCTCTCTTGTGGGCATCTCAGCCTGCTGACCCAGGCCAGATTGCTACCCCTCCTTTCTACAGAAGCTCTTCTCATCTTATAAGGCCCCAAATGCATACTTCTAGGAAATTTTCTCCAGAACATCAAATTTCCTTCTGGCAACCCCTAGACCACTTCACACCTCCTCCTAATGGGAGCGTGAGTACCTATTTCCTGTTGTCTTGCCAACAGTAAGCGTTAGCTAGTCTGAGTTGGGGAAAAGCTGTTATCAGCTTGCCTCCCTCAGAGCTTTTTTGTTTGATGGTCATTCACAGAGTATCTTTCCTGAGGTCATTAGTTGCTTTCTGGTTCTCCTGTTATATTATTCAACCATTGAAAATTTTCATGCAAAAGTAAATTATTAGCTTTCAAATCATCATTCAATATTTGCCATCTCAGTGTAGGGCTGGCATCATCCTTTTGTTGAATACCTGTGGTATACAAGAGGTCTGAGCAAGTTTGGAAGATTTAGGCTAAAAAGGACTTCCCAGCTTTTACATGATCAGGGAGAAAGCTCTGTACTTTCTTGTTTTGGTTTGGGGGGGTCACATCCCTCGGTGCTCAGGGGTTACTCCTGGCTCTTACTCAGGAATCACTCCTGGAGGACTTGGGGGACCATCTGGGATGCCGGGGATCAAACCTGGGTCAGCTTGTGCATGGCAAGTTCTCTACCTGCTGTACTATCTCTGGGACCAGAAATCACTGTATCACTGTATCACTGTCTTCCCGTCTTCCCGTTCATCTTCAATTTGCTTGAGCGGGCACCAGTAACATCTCCATATGACCTGTCTCATGCAAGCAGGGCCCAAGGGAACCTGCTTGCTCCAGGAACATAAAGAGCCTCAAACCATTCCATCAGGTCATGGGAATGAGATCTATAATTGTTACTGGTATCTGGCATATCAAATATGACACGGGTAGCTTGCCAGTCTCTGCCGTGTGGGTAGCATACTCTTGTAGTCATCTCAAAATCCAGCATTTATTGATGAACTGCGCGGCCGCTTGGCTGCACGAGCCGGGCTGTGATAGGCTGGTCTGCTGAGTGAAGTTCTGATGAGGAGGGAAGTCCGGATGTGGAAAATGGAGGTCCTCATGGAGTGGGGGTCGTCTGGCTGGTTGTGAGGCTCTGCTGGGGTGGTGGGCCAGGGCTAGAACCTGCCATCCCTCCTCGGCACCTCATGAGCGGCTGGGCACAGTGAGAGTCAGTAGCAGCTCTGCCCCATGTCTGTCTCATGGGGGACCAGAAAACTTTATTTAAATGTGCTAGGAGCAGGGCCGGAGCGATAGCCCAGTGGGTAGGACGTTTGCCTTGCATGGCCGGCCCATGCCGGCCCAGGTTCGATTCCCGGCATCCCATATGGTCCCCCGAGCACCGCCAGGAGTAATTCCTGAGTGCAGAGCCAGGAGAAACCCCTGAGCATTGCCGGGTGTGACCAAAAGGCAAAAAAAAAAAAAAATGTGCTAGGAGCCCCGGTCTTCCTTGAGCGCTGACTCCTTCTGACCCCTCCTAGGTCTATATCCGCACTCCTTCTGGTGAGGTGCAGACGGTCCTTGTCCAGGACAGCCCCCAGCAACAGCGGCAGCCGCCTCTACCACCACGGGCAGCAGCAGCCCAGCAGCCCGTGCTCCCCACCTGAGTGGGACCAGCAAAAAGCACTCGGCGGCCATTCTCCGGAAAGAGCGTCCCCTGCCAAAGATTGCTCCTGCCGGAGCATCATCAGCTTGAATGCAGCCCAGCTGGCGGCAGCTGCCCAGGCCATGCAGACTATCAACATCAATGGCGTCCAGGTCCAGGGCGTGCCCGTCACCATCACCCAACACAGGAGGTGAGGGGAGTCCTCGGGGCGGGCAGCGCATTGCACCCTCACACATGGAGTCAACGGGCAGCCCCAGCTTCCCGGTAACAACTGGTGGCTGCTGCTGAAGAGTTGCTCGGTCCTGTCCAGGTTAAAAATTGTCTTTCACCTTCCAGAACCTACAGTTAAAGATTCATGTTGGCCCCCCATGATAGTTGGGGAGACCTTGAGTGGTAGGCAAGTGTAAAAAAACTCAGAAAAACTCTCCAGCTAACATACAAGTAAGGATTGCTTGGGGAGACTCCTGGGAAAACAATGTGAAGGCTTCTAGAAAAAGAAAGCCTGCGTTAAGGTTTAAATTTCAGCCATGGGGGAATGACTTGTGTTGCACTTTTTTATTTTGGCTTTGCAAACTAATCAAGGGGAAGGGCCGGGGAGTGGGCAGTGGGCAGGGTTTGATCCCCAGAGCCCCATGTGGGTTACCCAAGCCCACCAGGAGTGATCCCTGAGTGCAGAGCCAGTAGTAAGCCCTGAGAACTGCCTGGTGTGTTCCCAAATAAACAAATTAGTCAAGGGGAAACTATACCTTCCAAAGATGGTTCCTTAGGGCCGGAGCGATAGCACAGGGGGGGGGGAAGGGCGTTTTGCCTTGCATGCGGCTGACCTGGGTTCAATCCCGGCATCCCAATTGGTCCCCTGAGCACCACCAGGAGTAATTCCTGAGTGCAGAGCCAGGAGTACTCTGAGCATAGCTGGGTGTGACCTAAAAAGAAAAAAATAATAATAATAATAATAAAAACCGAAAACCAAAGATGGTTCCTTGTATTGTTGAACTGAGTGCAAGCTCTTTCAGAAAACCATGGGAATTCTGAATCTCCTCTCTTTATCCTTCATGAATTTAAAAAACCTTTTGTTGGTGCTGGAACAATAGTACAGTGGGACATTTGTTTTACATTCGGCCAACCCAAGTGATCCCAGCATCCCATATGGTTCCCTGAGCACTAGCAGGAGTAACCCCTGAGCATCGCCAGGTGTGACCCAAAAAACAAAAACAAACAAAAAAAATAACCTTGGCCTAGAGGGACATCAGCATTCTGTGTTGTTCCCCTGTTTTGAATTGCTTTATGCAAGACCTAGAGGAACTTTTTTACCAAAGCCCATAGAGGTACTTTCTTATTCTAATTAACCAAAAATCCCTGGAGAATTTCGTGGGAAGCAGAGTTAGTGTCTCTCAAAGGCCTAAGCTAGAGAAGATTCCAGAACTCCTGGAAGACAGAACTCTTCCAGATGAAACTCACCAAGCTGTGTCTGCAAGCAGACGTGGCCTGTGTAAGAGAGGTCAGGACCTGGTGTCTGAAGTCAACTGCCTGTGTTCAGACAGCGTCTACCACTCCCTGGCCACCTGACCTTTACCTGTTATCTTAATATTATCGTATTACCTCAGTCTCTTTCACTGTACGATGGAGGGGACACTTCATCAGGAATTTGGTTTGCTAATTTTGATTTTTTTTTTTTGGGGGGCACAGCCAGCAGTGTCCAGGGCTTATTCCTGACTCTGTGCTCCAGGATCACGTCTAGCAATGTTTGGGGTTGATGTGGGGTGTCTGGGATTGAGCCCAGGTTGGCTGTGTTCAGGGCCAGTGTCGCATCCACTGTACTGTGAGCACCGATTAGCAGGACGGTCACTGACAAGCACTGGACTGTCTTTTCAGCCCCACTTACTTCATCAAGTTCTGCTTTTCTTTGGGCAGGGGAGGGGGTGTTACACCCAGCAGTGCTCCTCAGGAACTACTCCTGGCAGAGCTCGGGGAACCATATGGGATGCCGGGGATCGAACCCGGGTTGGTCGCGTGCAAGGCAGACGCCCTCCCGCTGTGCTATCGCTCCGGCCCCGAGTTTGAAGATTAAATGAGCTAATACCTTTCAACATCTTTGGCGTTGATTTGGCCAGACAGCTCCCAAGAACGTGAGCTGCCGCGGTTGCCGGTTCCTGTTGCTCACCCTGAGTGCCCCCCCCACAGGGCAGCAGCAGCTGACGGTGCAGAACGTTTCTGGGAACAACCTGACCATCAGTGGGCTGGAGCCCCACGCAGATCCAGCTGCAGATGGAGCAGGCCCTGGCGGAGAGGCCCAGCCTGGCGAGAAGCGGCCGCCGCATGGCCTGCACTTGTCCCAACTGCAGGGACGGGGACAAGAGGTAACAAAGGATGCCGGGCGGAGGGAGGCGAGCGTGGTCAGGCCACCTGATGCCCACCTGCTCTTGCTCTTCCCCACCCCCATGCCAGGTCTGGAGAGCAAGGCAAGAAGAAGCACGTGTGCCATATCCCCGACTGCGGGAAGACTTTCCGGAAGACGTCCCCTGCTGCGGGCACATGTGCGCCTGCACACCGGCGAGCGGCCCTTTGTCTGCAACTGGTTCTTCTGCGGAAAGAGATTCACTCGGGCGACGAGCTCCAGCGGCACGCTTCGCACCCACACAGGTCTGCCCTCCGGCCGCGCAGCCCCTCGTCCCACACAGGGTTGTTCTCTGTCCCCGCTGTCCTTACACACTGGGGTTCTTGGCCCTGCCAAGAATTAACACACCGAGACAGAGCTAGAGACCAGCTTCCTGGGCTCCAGGGCCATCTAGGAAATTCTTTAAAACATTCTTTTTTTTTTTTTTTTTTTGCTTTTTTGGGTCACACCCAGCACTGCTCAGGGGCTTCTCCTGGCTCTGCACTCAGGAATTACTCCTGGCCGTGCTCAGGGGACCATATGGGATGCCGGGGATCAAACCCAGGCCGGCACAGGCTGGCTGCGTGCAAGGCAAACGCCCTACCCTCTGGGCTATCGCTCCAGCAAAACATTCTTTTCTTTTTTTTTTTTGAGGGGAGGGGCTTTGTGCCACCCTCAGCTCTGCTGTGCTCAGGGCTTACTGCTGGCTCTGCTCAGGACCATTCCTGGCAGGCTCAGGAGCCCTTATGCATGAGGGTTGCACTGGGATCAGCTGCAGAACTATCTCGGGCCCCTACGGCCCTTTTTATTGAGGTGTCTCCCAGAGTGCTAACATCTGTGTTTCACAGCCCTGGTGACTGCGCAAAGTCACGTTTGTGGGCGCAGATTAGCATGACAGTCACTGAGCCAGGTGTCCATGCTGCTGCACGGGGAACCCTCCTAGCAGCTCGGGGACCGTGCTTCTGTCCTCGCCTTTTTTTTTCTTTTTTCCTTTGGGGGGGTGGTCACACTCAGCTATGCTTAGGAATTACTCCTGGCGGTGCTCCTGGCATATGGGATGCCAGGGATCAAACCCATGGTCGGCCGCGTGCAAGGCAAACACCCTCGCCCGCTGTGCTATCGCTCCAGCCCCTGTCCTCGCCTTTTTCTGAAGCACAGAGGGGCCAGGTCACACACCATTCAAACCTCCAGCTCTCCACTGCACACACTTAGTCATATCCCGGGAAGGGTTTCAGACTGTTAGTTACCAAGTGTTTTTCTTTTGGTCATTTACTATTTTCACTCATTTGTGTCCAGTCATTTCAGTTTTCACTTTATCTATGCCCAGTCACTATATTATTTGAGGGTTGCCCAAACCCACTGGAAACAACTCCCAGCTCTTTGCTCAGGGATTTTTTTTTTTTTTTTTTTTTGCTTTTTTGGGTCACACCCGGCAATGTTCAGGGGTTTCTCCTGGCTCTGCACTCAGGAATTACTCCTGGCGGTGCTCGGGGGGACCATATGGGATGCCGGGATTGAACCCAGGCCGGGCAGGCCGGCCGCGTGCAAGGCAACCCCCTACCCGCTGGGCTATCACTCCGGCCCCTGCTCAGGGATTTGATAATGCTCAGACCACCATCCGGAACCAGGGATGGAACCAGGTTGGCTGTGTCCAAAACCAACACCTGAACTTCTGTTCTGTCTCCCCGTCCCTGTGTCTGGTCGCAACATTTGGCTATCACTAGCTTGATGTCATAGCAACATGGAGTAGTGTGCTAGAAAAAAGGACCATCAAGGGAGACTGCTCACCCTTTACACTGAAATGGCCTGGAGTAGCTCCCTGGGCCTTAGGTTGTGGTCAGAACTGTTGCTTCAGTGAATGCCCCCAAGACACGGACCCCTCTCAGGGGACCAGGCTTTAAAGGTCAGCCTGGTGGAGCAGGCCAGACCCACCAACTCAGGGTGGAAGAGTAGAGGGGCCTTGATCAGTCAGTCTGCTTGACTGAGTACTCGGTGCTCAGCCCAGCAGGCCAGGGGGGCAGTGGGCTTTCCCTGCATGAGAGGTGACACTGAAGCAGGGTCCGTCAGAGGGACAAAGGTCAGCAGGTCAGAGGGACAAAGGTCAGCAGAAAGCAGGCAGCAGCTCCAAGGAGAGAGGCCTGGGTTGACTGCCCCGGCGTGAGGGTGGTGTCTGGGCGAAAGGAGCACTAGCAGGGGCACATCCGCAGACCATGGAGGCAGGCGGGGAACCCGCTTAGTCTCACGTGCTCCTCTCTTGGGGCTGGGCAGGGCCGGTGTGTGGCTCGGAGTAACAGCGTGTCCTGTGCTCTTCCAGGGGACAAGCGGCTCGAGTGTGCGCAGTGTCAGAAACGCTTCATGCGCCGCGACCACCTCACCAAGCATTACAAGACCCATCTGGTCACGAAGAACTTGTAAGGCCGGCCGAGGCGGAGACCCCGAAGATGCAGCCCTGCTCCCCCCACCTGTGTCCTGCCTGGGCCCGGCCAAGGTCTCCGCTGCCCTGGGCCCGCCTCGGCGCCTCCCTCCCTTCTGCAACTTCCCCGGAAGGGGGCTCTGCTGCCCCCTCCCTTGCCTTCGGAAGCCCCTTGGCTCTGCCCTGGCCCTTCCCTCTCACCACACGCTCCCGGCCTGCCCAGACCGTGGACACTGGCCGTGCCCAATGAGACGTTCTAAACCAGGACGAGTGGGAACCCTTATTTCCAAAGGAAAAACATGAATTTCACTCCGTCGAGGAGCAAAGTGAGCCCCCCCAACACTGCCGGAGTCGCATTGTGCCATGCCCCCTCCTGCGCCCTGCCCCGCCTCGCAGATGCCTCAGGGCCTCCTGGGCACCACCTCTGGAGAGGCCCTAGGGGCCACCTCCACTCCACGTGCCCTGCCCTGCCCGCCAGACTCTCCTCCAGCACATTCCAACTTTCTATTTAAAAATGCAAGCTGCCCCTGCACCCCGACGCCCCTCTTTTCTATGGAGAACGTTGCCTTATACTCTTCAGATGATGAACACTGTGTATGTGTGTGCTTTAAAGAAGTTTATTTAATTGCTCCCTTTTTCCTGTCCTTGTTACTCACCTCCCACACGCCTGCTTTCAGTTTAGGGTTTTGGGGGGGCAATGATGAACGTATGAATTTTTTTTCTCTAGCAACTCTCTTTTCTAAACGACACAGCATTTCAACTCGGATCTGGATTCAGATTAAACCCCTTCACATCCTAGACCTCACCCCATCCCGCCATTTCAGCCGCCCCAGCCAGCCCAGCTCTACTGTGTACAGTGTATATTGTATAATAGACAATTGTGTCTACTACATGTTTAAAAAAAACATATTGCTTGTTATTTTTTGAGGCTTTTAAATTAAACAGAAATTCAACTTTATTTTTAGTTGTAACTGCTTGAGGTATGTTTTATGGATTATGTGACAGATTTGTTATTCTTTATTAACAATGTACTTGGTGGTCAGCACAGGGCTGACAAAAAATCTTTTCTTGCTAATAAATTTAGTTGCCTGAGGCAAAATCTGCAACTCTAGCAGCTTCTTACCTACCTCGGAGAGCTCCAGGAGGAGCCTCCTGAGGTACTGCCCTGCACCCAAAGCAGGGCCTGCCTTCCTGACAGATTCCTACCACAGCCTGGAAGGATGGGCCAGCACCACCTGGGTGGCACCTAGAGGGCAGCGCCCAGGGCATGAGCTCCTCCCTCAGCGATAGGCATCCCCTCCACTCGACCCTCCCTTCCCTGAGGAAGGCTTGGGCCACAGAGCCCCTGAGAGAGGCGGGCACAGGCAGTCACTTTCACGCTAGAGTATAGAAATGCCATCGCTAAGAGCCAAGCTCCCTTCCCTGGCTGGAGCACCAGAGCGCAGCTTTACCCAAGGGGGATTCTAGCCAGATTGTTTTTCCCCTGGCCCGTGCTCCAGTGCTGCAGTGAGGTGGGAGGTGGCTGACTGGTTTCAGCAAGTGCTGCAGGTCTGTAAGTGGGGAAATGAGAGCTTGTAGGAGGCTGGGCTCATGGTGTCCTGCAGATTGGGGCTGGGAGGCGAGGCCTAAAGACAAGGCTCTTGGGCGGAGCGATAGCACACCGGGTAGGGCGTTGGCCTTGTGCGCGGCGGGTTCGATCCCCGGCATCCCATATGGTCCCCCAAGCACCGCCAGGAGTAATTCCTGAGTGCAGAGCCAGGAGTAACCCCTGAGCATCGCCAGGTGTGACCCAAAAAGGAAAAAAAAAAAAAAAAGCCAAGACTCTGCCAGGACGGCTGAGCAGTGGGCAGGGCTACTTTCGAACTCTTCACTTCCTTAAGTCAGCCTTGGTTACTGGTGGCCTGAATTTGCCACAAGCTACAGCTTTTCCCTACACGCCATTGTCATATCAGCCCGAAGCAGAAAGGGTCTTGGGTCTCTGAGGAAAGTCTTCCCTTTGGAGGATGCCAGACCAACTGCAGACTGTCCCAGCACAGAGGCCCCTTGTGCCGGTGGCGCCAGAGTCAGTGAATCCAGGGCCTCAGGCACGGAAGGCAAGTGCTCTGCCCTGAGCTCCCACAGGCTCATCTCGTGGCAGTGGAGGGCAACGGTGTGTGATGTGCCTCATCCTCTGCACACATGGGGGACCGGAAACTGCCCTGGAAAGCCCGGAATAGGGACACGTTGGCTTCTCTGCCAAATGTTTCCTGTCATCTTTGCTCAAGCACAAAGAATGGTCCTTCCTGAATGATTCCAACTTGTCCCAGTTCCAGTGGGCACAAGTGCATATTGGTGGGCAGGAGGCCCCTTCTGCAGTGACACGTGTCCAGCGGTTGTGCCACGCATGGGTTGCTGGGGTCGTAAAGGGAGGGGGCAAGAGTGTTCTGGGAGGGTGTTGGTGTCGTGCGCACAGGGAGTGAGACACGAACCGTGCTGGTAAGTGAGAGCTTCAGCGTGATACAGCCCACCCCAGGCAACAGGCCTCACTAGGACCCCGATGGACCTGGCTGAGAGTCTGGGGTCAGGTCACCCCTAACTGCTTCAGCGATGGGGCACACGGCCCGAGTTTCCTGTGCCGCTTCCCTTCCAGATTCTCCTGCACCTCCTGTCTGCTCAGGGCTACCGCACATGACAGCGACCCCAGGCACCAGGACAGACACAGATCGGGAAGGAAGGGTGGCAGGGATGGGGGGTCCCCTGTTCCTGAACATGGAGCTTCCTTTTAAACCAGAGAGGAAAACGCAGTGGCTCGCCGGCAGAGACTTGCCTTGCATATCTGAGGCCTGGGCTTGATCCCCAGGGCTTCAAACAGCCCATCTCCCCAAAATCAGCTAAAGGACTCAGGCTTCCTTAAAACTGCTTACTCCCAGGGCCGGAGCGATAGCACGGTGGGTAGGACGTTGCCCTGCACGGCCGACTCAGGTTCCATCCCTGGCATCCCATATGGTCCCCGGAGCACTGCACAGAGTAATTCCTGAGTGAAGAGCCAGGAGTAACCCCTGAGTATCCCCAGATGTGACCCAAAAAGAAAAAAAAAACCCAAACTACTTAGTCCCCACACGAGTTTCATGACAGAACTAAAGTTATAACAGCTGTAACAGTCACAATGTGATATGGTGGCATTTTGAGAAAAGATGGAATAGGGCAAATGAAGGGTTCAAACCTGGGGAGCGGCTCTGCTCTGAGGCAGACGCAGGCATTCTGACCTCTCGAGTCTTTCCAGGACCCAAACCAACCTGAAATCTTTTAAGGCTGCCCATGTTGCACCCAGAACCAGACTGCAAAGTTAACCCGGATTCTCTAAATTCTGATTACAAAGGAAACTGTTATCTCCACCTTTTTTTTTTTTTTTTAGTCACAGCTGGCAATGCTCAGGGGTTACTCTGCACTCAGGAATTATTCCTGGTGGTACTCGGGGACCATATGCATATCGAACTTGGGTCAGCCGCGTGCAAAGCAAATGCTCTCCCTGCTCCAGCCTCTTCTCTCCACCTTCTCAGCTCTGGTCCATCCTCAGCAGTGTCTGGAACCTCAGAGCAAGCATTGGCCTGGGCGCCTCCCCTTCCTAGTCCAGGTCATCATAGTTCTCCCGTAGCTGCACTGCAGAGCCGTCCTTCCTTGGTACCCGCTGTAAGCCTCTCTCTCTCTCTCTCTCTCCCTCTCTCTCCTCTCTCTCTCTCTCTCTCTCTCTCACACACACACACACACACACACACACTCACACACTGCCCCTCAGGAGCGCATGCGTGTACCGTTCTTATTGTTCTTATACTCTCCGATTAAACACTAACCCTTGCAGACTCAGGTGCTCGGGGGACCCAGGGTGAAGCATGGTTTGCCACCGTGAGGAAGCAGCAGGGGTCATGTAGAGATCAATGCCCCCTTCCCCTCAGGGCCACGGATAATGGTGACCACAGCATGGATCTACAGACCCTACCCTGGGGCGCCCCTCTTTGGCTTTAGCTAGTGGCTGCCGTATGACTGACAATGCCAGGTGAGTTGCTTTGTTGTTTTGGGAAGGGGCGTTCGAGTCACATCTGGAGAGGCTACTTTGGTTTCATGCTCTGGAGGTCCTCAGCGGGCCGCATGGCACGGGACTGAGCCCGGAACCATGCAGCAGGTACTCAGTCCTTGGAGCTATCTATCTCACCAAGAGCCGATCGTTTTTTCTTTTTCCTTCTCTCTCTTTTTTTGGTTGTTGTTGGGGGATGGGGAGCTAAACTCAGGGATTACTCCTGGATCACTCTGGCGGATTCAGGGAACCATACGGGTGCCGATGACCAAACCCGGGTCAGCCACCCACGTGACCCAGTCACTACACGTGACCCAGTCACTACACATGACCCAGTCCAAGCACCCCAACCACTGTCCTATCTTTCCAGTCCCAAGATCTGGTCACTTTTGTAAAAGAAGCCAGAAATGTGGATTTTTTTGTGAAATCTCCCAATCTCCAAATATTTGGGGCAACTTACTAAAAAATTACAGCAGAACCGCTTTTGGGCCTTAGGACTAGCGACTGTCGGCCATCCCCTTGTCTGCTCGGTACCAGATCAAATTGGGTGGGGCAGCTCTCAAGAGGGCCTAGGGATCCGGCCCAGCTCCTTCCTCCGCCCCACCCCAGCCTGAGCCCCTCACCCCTAGGAAGTCAATCACTTGGGTACCTTTGATGACAACGACCAGCACGATGGGCAGGGCTGTGGTGTCCGGGCGCAGACGGGCGGGCAGACATCACGGAGAGCAGGGCGCAGGCTGTGTCATCAGCTTGAGTGACACCTGGTGCAGCTGCAGGGTTAGGCCTGAGTTAGGGCACAGCTTGGCTAGGACAGCTGCTGCCCCGGCCCTCCCACCACCCCCCTCTCCCTGACCTCCCCGGAAGCTGACCCCGTCTGTCTCTGCCTGGCTCCTGGAAACCAGCATGGAGAGTGGCTCGGCCTGAGGTGCGGAGCACGGCGCCTGGTGACCAGGTCTCCGCTCCCCTGACACTGGAAGCGTGGGAGAAAGCTCAGACCTCCACACCGGCTCTGAGACACGCCCGGCAGTGAGGCCCACGTCGGCGTCCTGGCCCCGGTGGGTCCTACAGCTGTCCTCTCTTTTTTTTTTTTTTCCCCAAATTTTATTACACCATTTTAGACATACAATTGCAAGTTGCTCATGCAGAGTTCTGGTTCCACAGCGTTCCAACACCCATCCCTCCACCCAAACCCATCTCCCATCACCAGTGTCCCCACCTCCCTCTACCCTCCCACACTTCAACTACTTGGCGGGTTCTGTATGTCTTTTCTCTCCTCTCTATCTCTCCCTCCCGCCAAACTCTACTGCACATCATGGAATGCAGTGCATTAAAGGACATTACTGTTTCCACTATTTTAATGGACCTGGCCAAGCCCTGGTCCATTAAAATAGTGGGCTCGACCTGGGCTCGAACTGGTTTTGTTCTGTTAATCTGGTCATGAGGTAGTATCCCAGCGTCTGGACAGCGAAGGTGGTGGCTAGTGTGGTGGGTGAGGCTCATCCGGCTGCTTCCGGGACCCCCAGAGGTGATGGGCCCACTCCCAAAACCCATCTGTCCTCCCGGAAGCCCCATGGTCAGCTGGGCCCGGGGCAAGCTGAGTTCCAGCTTCCCCCAGCCACTTGTGAGGCTCTTCATGCTATGGCTGGTGGCCCCAGGGCAGCTCCTGGGCGGGGCCACCAGGCTCGACAAAATGGAGGGGAAAGGGCTGACCAGCTGTCCTCTCTCTTACAGCTGGTTTTCTCCCCACCCAAAGCGTATGGACTGCCACGAATGAGGGGGAACCCAGGAAACAGGGCTTGGCCCTGACACGAGCTCAGAATGTCAGGTTTCTGGAGCCAGTGAAAGGGCACAGGCTTTGCAACCCACCACCCGGCTTTGCTCCTGGGCACCACCAGAGGTCACATCTGAGCACAGGACCGGGAATCGCCCTTGAACCCTGACCCCACCCCCTCCAACCCACTAAATCCAGAATGTCAGGTTTCTAAGGCAGTGCACACACAGGCACTTCCAGGCAAAGGCAGCCTAGAAAGACTCTGCAGGGCCCACTCAGCTAAGGAGAACCTGCCGAGGCGGTCCACGTCCCGCCTACAAGCCAGGTCTCTGCGTGACTCTGCCTAGCAAGTCCGTTTCTCCACACAACCAGCCTGAAATGGGGAAAACTAAATACAACATTTGATTTTTTTCTTTTTGGGTCACACCTGGCAATGCTCAGGGGTTTCTCCTGGCTCTTTGCTCAGGAATTACTCCTGGCGATGCTCAGGGGACCATATGGGATGCCGGGGATCAAACCCAGGCCGGCCACGTGCAAGGCAAACGCCCTACCCGCTGGACCCACTCTGGCCAACATTTGACTCTTACTTATGACGATAATGGCTATTTGGTTTGGGAGTCATGCCTTGCCGTGCTGGGGGCTGCACCTAGGCCTCCCACATGCAGAGAAGGCCTCAGCCCACTCAGTTCTCTCCCCAGCCTTAACAGAGGCTGGGAGGCAGACCGCGACAGACTAGAGACAAAAGAAATAGGAGAGGTAAAAAGCATCAGGATCACAGATTGGATGCCTGAACTAACAAAGAATGTGAAGAAAGGAAGGAAGGGGAGAACCCGAATAAGATCTGTTTGGCTCATCATGATGCCAATGCTAGCTGGCACTGTGGTTTTCATCCTCGGTTACTTACTATGTGAACATTGGATGAAGGGTATACAGGAAACCATTGTATTGTCTTTGTGGTGACTTTTCTGTAACTCTGAAATTGCCTCCAAAAAAAAAAAAAATGTTGGGGTCGAAGTGCTAGCACATCAGAGAGGGCATTTGCCTTCTCTGAACCCGACCTGGGTTCAATCCTTAGCATCCCATATGGTTCCCGAGCACTGCCAGGAGTAATTCCTGAGGGGCAGAGCCAGGAATAAACCTGGGTGTGACCCAAAAAGCCTAAATAAATAAATAAAATAAAATTGTAATAGAATGGTCTATGACATTGTCATAGAAGGGGCTCGATCAGAGTCCCACCCTACAGCCGTCTATTTCAAGCCCAGGTATGCCTGATCCAGAGACTCAGAGACATGGGGTAGAGCTGCTACTGGCTCTCCCTGTGCCCAGATGATCATGAGGCGCCCAGGAGGGAAGGCGGGTTCTAGCCCTGGCCCGCCATCCCAGCAGAGCCTTGCAAGAAGCCAGAGGAACCCCTACACCATGAGGGGCCGCCATTTTCCACATCCGGATTCCACAGCTCTTCAGAGCTCCACTCAGCAGAAAAGCTGATCTTTCCCTGTTTCGCACGGCTGCTTTGCAGCCATGTAGTTCATCAATACATGCACAAGATGAGGAGGCTCCTACAAGAGTATCCCACCCTTGGGGGCGGAGCGATAGCCCATCGGGTAGGGCATTTGCCTTGCATGCGGCCTGTGGTGGCCTGGGTTCGATCCCCGGCATCCCATATCGTCTCCTGAGCACCGCCAGGAGTAATTCCTGAGTGCAGAGCCAGTAGAAACCCCTGAGCATTGCCGGGTGTTACCCCAAAAAAGCAAAAAATAAAAATAAAGAGCATCCCACCCGCATGGCAGAGCCTGGCAAGCTGCCCATGTCGTATATGATATGCCAAAACCAGTAACAATTATAGACCTCATTCCCATGACCTGGAAGGAATGGTTTGAGGCTCTTCATGTTCCTGGGTAAGCAGTTGCCCTTGGGCTACACTAGCATGTGACAGGACCTATGGAGATGTTACTGTGCCTGCTCGAGCAAATCGATGAACAACAGGAAGACAAGTGATACAAGTGATACAAGTGTCATAGAAGGGTAAAGAGGGGCTGGGGTGATAGTACAGTGGGAAGGATGCTTGTCCAGCATGTGACTGACCCGGTTTGACCCCGGCATCCCATATGGTCCCTGAGCACCGCCAGGAGTAATTCCTGAGCGAAGAGCCAGGAGTAACCCCTGAGCATTGCCGGGTGTGACCCAAAAAGCAACAAATGAATGAATGAATGAATGAATGAATGAATAAACGAATGAATGAATGAACGAATGACTAAATAAATAAATAAAAATTTTTTTTGCAGGGGTAAAGCTATATATACTACAGCAGGTAGGGTACTTGCCTTGCACACAGCTGACCCAGGTCCAATCCCCAGCATCCTGTACGATCCCCAAGCACAGAGTCAGGAGTAAGTCCTGAGCACCGCAGGATATTACCCAAAAATCAAAAACAAGAAGCCAGGGCCAGGAATACAGCACAGCAGGTAAGGGGTTTGCCTGCATGCAACAAATCTCAGGCACCACCTCACCACAAATGATTCCTGAGCACAGAGCCAGCAGTAAACTCTGAACACTGCTTGGTGTGTCCCCAAACCAAACAAACAACAGATAGGAACTGGATACAGGGTGACAGCTCCAGAGGCAACCTGAGAACCGGCCCCTGCCTGAGCCCCAGCCTGACTCTCACCAGCCGCCCCAGTAGCATCAGCCTTCCCACTCGCAAACGTGTGTCTTGCCCACATCCTTCCCTCTCCCTGGATTCCAAGCCACTGTCCATCTCGCGGACTCTTACCGCTAGGACAAATCAAATGTCTGGTCCTTGGGGCCGGGCGATAGCCCAGCGGGTAGGGCGTTTGCCTTGCGCGGCCGGCTCATGCCGGCCTGGGTTCGATCCCGGCATCCCATATGGTCCCCGAGCGCCGCCAGGAGTGATTCCTGAGTGCAGAGCCAGGAGTAGCCCCCTGAGCATTGCCGGGCATGACCCAAAAAGCAAAAAAAAAAAAAAACAAAAACAAAAAAAAAACAAATGTCTGGTCCTTTATCAAGCCTTTCCTGCCCACTGGACCCATACTGGCTATTTTTTCCCCCTTTTTGTCCCCCTGTTCCCTGGAGGTACATCTGGGAGAGCTCCAATAGCCTTTCCCAGAAATTACAAGTCCATTTAGGCCAGAAACCATGTCATTTTGGTTTTTTTTTTTTTTTTTTTTGCTTTTTGGATCACACCCGGCGATGCTCAGGGGTTACTCTGGCTCTGCACTCAGGAATTACTCCTGTCAGTGCTCGGGGACCATATGGGATGCCGGGATCGAACCCGGTTGGCGGCGTGCAAGGCAAACGCCCTCCCCGCTGTACTATTGCTCCGGCCCCATGTCATTTTTTTTCATCTCAGTATTTTTGCATTTGTCTCCCGGTAAGGGGCTCGGCCATCCCCTGGCCGAGTCCAACATTGCTCCAAGGGTTTGCTCTCATGAGCGGGGAGAGACCATGCTGGCCGGACTTGGAGTGGAGTTTTGGGCCCTGCCCTTTCCTCCGCCTCCATGCCAGTTGCCCCAGAAGAGAGAGACCCACCCAGGCCAGACCCACATGTCCCTTGGCGCAAGGCCAAGCGGCTGCACGATATATTTATAGGATATTGCATTTTGCATAAGGTTCTTCCCAATTTCTTTCACATTTATACATAGTAAACAGTTATAGACATGTTTTAACTGATACCAGTAAGACTGACAAGAAGCCAGAACAAACCACACATCATGCAGTTAGTCATTCTCAACATCCAGACTCCATAGTTCCTCAGAGCTCCATCCAAGAGAAAACCTGATCTTCCCCCTTTAAGTTTCATCAGTAAATGCTCAGGTTGAGAGCCTTCTACTGAGACTATACCACCTACACGGTAAAGCCTGGCAAGCTACCCGTGTTTTATTTACTTTTATGCCAGAGACTAGTAACTATTATGGACCTCAGTTCCATAACCTGAGAAATGGTTTCGGGCTCCTCCTGTCCCTGTAGCAAGTAGACGCCCCTTGGGTTGCACTTGTTGTGACAGGACTAATGGAAATGTTACTAGTGCCCACTCGAGCAAATCGATGAACAAAGGGAAGACAGACAGACAGTCTCAGAGCCAGATCCAGAAGACGTCTAATAAATGTCCACCAGGACCTGGGAATTAGTTCTCGGATTCACTTCCCAGCACCACATGGTGCCCCGGATCCGCCAGGCCCAGGCACTCCTGGACGCCCCAGGGCCCAACATCAGCATCATCTTCAGGCCCTTACATAGCACCGCTGTCTGACTGGCTGAGAATTCCCAAGGGGCTCCTGGGCATCATTTTGGGAGAGCACTCCCAAAAAGAGAAAACGAAACAGGTGCTGAGCGATACTATGGGCATTAAGGCATTTGCTTTGCAGGCAGTCGACCCCAACACCACACACTGTCCCCTGCGCACCACCAGGTGGCCTAAAAGCCAAAAGTTAAGTAAAAACCAAAAAGTCTACCAAAATAATAAATATCTTTATACTGAGCTCTTGATTTTTTACGCAAAGTCGTTCCAACAATCCTGGTGACCTACAATCCCAGGTCTGGGAAAGAACAGCCCACGAGGGCTGAGAAAAGCACTCAGTCTGGCTTACACAGGATTGAGCTCAGGAACCCGGGAGGAGACAGGACTACAATGTACAATGCAGAGAGACGACCTCAGCTAGAAAATCTAGTCCACTCCCTTTCAATCAGCTTGTTGCTTGTGGGCTATACTTGGCAGTGCTCAGGGACTACTCCTGATATGGTGCTCAGAAGAACACGCCCTGCCGGGGGTTAGACCCTAGGCTCCCACATGCAAAGCATGCACTCCAGTCTTTTATTTTTTTTTCTGTTTGGGTCCACCCAGCGATGCTCAGGGGTAATGCCTGGCTCTGCACTCAGGAACTACTCCTGGAGGTGCTTGGGGACCATATGAGATGCCGGGGATCAAACCCAGGTCATCTGCGTGCAAGGCAAACGCTCTAACCTGCTGGACTATCACTCCGGCCCACTCCAGCCTTTTAAATCATCACCCTGGTCCCTTGTCAATCATTTACATAGAGGAAAAGAGAGCGGCACATAAACACCAGGCAGGAAAGACTCCTTAGATCAACAGAGTCAGCCTCTAGACGTGGATAATTTCTTTGCAGCAAATTTGTCTCACAGACTCTATTTGGCTCGAGCTATGAACCCATAATAAAGGATGCCCACTAGGGCTTTATACAGCTCAGCTGTAATGCCGCTATCCGGCGGGACAGAACGCTCCCCTTACCTGGCACAGTCCGGGGTGCCTGCCTAGGAGGCTCTTGCAGCTTCCTTCCTGATGCTGATGGAAGCCAGCACTACCTGGAGAGCTTGGCCCTAGATTACCCCAGGCAGCTCAAAGCTAGCATGTTCCCTGGCAGCCTTCCCATGTCTCTGTCCTGGGTCCCAACTGGAGGTGGCTTTGCACTTAGACCTGCTTTTCTGTACCCTTGGCTATGGCTAGCCTTGACCTAGGAACAAGATTCTGACTACCCAGGAAGAGCAAAGTGTGAGAAAAGGGGAGATTACCCAAAGACTGGAGCTGCCATGACAAGCAGAGCAGTAACAACCTTTCCAGAACACTCGACTGCACCCGTCAGCGGTAAACCTGCACCAGGAGCATGCTGTGCCCAGGCTGCAGGAGCTCAGAGCCGCAAGAGGAGGCGGCTCTGGTCTGCTAGACTTTGCCCGTCCTTCTGGCGCTGGGGACCAAACCCAAAGCCTCTCACTCGAAGGCAGCTCCTGAGCGACATTCCTGGTTGTAGTGGGCTGTGCCCTCATCCCAAACCTCTTCTTCCCACTCACATCTTCCTCCTCACTCCACAATCTCTTCCTGACCTCACTGCACCTCCTACATGCCAGAAGTATCCCCCCACGTCCCCCAACACACAACAACACACAACATCTATCCCTAGAAATTCACAAGCCATCCCACCTCTCACACTCTGGAACCCAATTTCTTCCCCCACCCAGTCGTCTTTTCTTCTCTGTCTCCCAACACCTTGCCCGGGTCTGGCCACTAATTCCATTTCCAGTTGTCCTTTCCCAGGCCACCTGCCTCCCCCTAGAGGGTACTTTGGGCGCTAGGATGGCGTCCAGGTAGCTAGTCTGGACCGGCCACTTAGTCCTGACCACACCCCTCCAGCCCTGGCGGCTCATTCCCCGCCCTGCGCCTGGCCCGCGGCAGTCCCTATACCTTTAACAAACCTCCACGTGCATCTTAACGGCGGTGACAGCATTTCCTTGTCTCTCTGCTCCCACCCCGGAGGCACCGCCCATTGGCCGGCAGGTTCTCCTATTCTCACTCTGATTGGTCCCGCTCACGGAAAACTCCAGCCAATGGTCTCTCCCCGCCTGGCTCCCTCCTTCTTACACTGGGCTCTCATTGGCTGCGAGGATTTAGACTAGCTAGCGGGGCTTGGCTAGTGACAAATTCCTCCTTCCTCGGGGTAGTGCGGCACCAGGGCTGGGAAATTGGTTCCGAACCCAACGGAACCCAGCACCGGGCGACGCCGGGTCACGTGGCCAGCAGCCCCATGACGTTCTGGCTGCGGGGCGTCACCGTGACGTTCTGGAGATCTTCCGTGCGGCCCTACTACCTTCGTTATCTGTGCAGCCACGGCGCAGTCATGGACCTGGGACCAATGCGCAAGAGTTACCGTGGGGACCGAGAGGTGACGGGGTCTCCCGCCGTGGGTGGAGGAGCAGGGCCCCCAGGGCAATCTCCGGGGGAAAGAGGCGTGGGAGGGCCCCTCGGGCTCTCTGGTGCCACCCCGTGAGGTTAGGGGTCACCCCCGGGGAGGAGAGGCATTCAGAGGTCATGGGGAAGGGGCCTTAGGAAGGTGGACTCAGGCATCTGCCAGGAGGGGCTCAGAGCCAGCTGACGCTAGGAGAGACCGAGTGCAGTGCAGCCCTTCTCCCTGACGCTTTACCTCCCTGGGCCTCAGAGTCCTCTCGTGCCTGTTCTGTGATGTTACAGGTGAGCTGCTTGTAAAATGCTGCCAACGGTGGGTGGCAGTCGGCTATGAGTGATAAACGCAGAGGAGGGATAAGACGGGGTTGGGGGCAAAAATAGCTTTCAGGAGAGAAACCAAAACTATTGTGGAATTGGGACCCAGAGCCAAGGTTACTAAGCCTGATTGCATGGGAGCGTTTCTGGGAATGCTGAGAAAGCAGGTTTTTTTTTTTTTTTTTTTTTTTTTTTTTTGGGGGCTTACACCCAGCGATGTTCAGGGGTTACTCCTGGCTCTGCACTCAGGAATTACTCCTGGCGGTGCTCGGGGTACCTTATGGGATGCCGGGGATCTAACCCAGGTCGGCTGCGTGCAAAGCAAACACCCTACCCACTGGACTATATCGCTCCCGCCCCAAGAAAGCAGTTTTTCAGGAAATGTCGGTCCTGCGAGAGAAGTGATGGGGAATCCGCCGTTGCTCAGGCTCTACAGCTCATTGTCCCGGCATCCTTGTTTCACTTGTCTTCCTGTTGATCATCTATTTGCTCGAGTGGGCGCCAGTAACGTCTCCATTCTTTGGGAATGCGGTCCATTATTGTTACTGTTTTTGGCATATCATTGTTACTGTTTTTGGCATATCGAATACACCATGGGTAGCTTGCCAGGCTCTGCCGTGGCTCTGGGTTCATCCCAGGGGGCTGAAATTCTGTCACTAGTTATTGTATTCTGCAAGTTTTTCACCTCTTTTTTGTTGTTGTTTGTTTACTTGGGGGCCACACTCAGAGATGCTCAAGTGTTACTCCTGGCTCTGCACTCAGATCACTCCTGGCAGAGCTCAGGGAACCATATGGGGTTGTGGGGCTCAAACTGGGGTCAGCCGTGTGCGGCGATCACACTGCCCTCTGTACTATCTCTCCAGCCCCATGTTTTTATCAACTCTTATGCTTGTTTCCTCACTTGTAAAATGGGTTAAGCAAGCATACTTCCTCGGACTGTTTTCGATTATGAAGTTGTCACAAGAACTAAGACGACTGAGTTAATATTGGAAAGTGCCAGGCTCACCGTAAACATTGTGTGGTTTTATTTTGATTTTGTTTTTTCTATACTGCACTTGATCTTAGTCAAAAGGCTAAGATTCTTCCCCTCGAGTGTTGCAGGTGCCTGGCTGCGTCGGCAGGTGGCATACAGGGAGACAGGCTTGACTAGACCCAGGGCTCTGCCCTGTGGGCCCTGGATGGTTGATGGTCTGACATAGAAAAGGACTGGGCCCCGTGGGTGAACACAGAGCCACGGCAGAGCCTGGCAAGCTACCCATCGTGTATTCGATATTTCAAAAACACTAACAATAATGGACCTCAATCCCAATGAATGGAGACTTTACTGGCGCCGCTTGAGCAAATCGATGAACCACGGGAAGACAAGTGACAAGTAATTTTTTTTTCAGGGGTGGGGTGGGCCACACTGAGCTGGTCTTATGGCCTGCTCCTGGCCGGCTCAGGGGACCGTACACTCGCTGGGGAATAGAACTGGGAGTCTGCCACATGCAAGGCCAGCCCTTTCCCTCTTAAACTGTTTCTCATATGGTGGATTCAACTTCATTTGTTTGTTTGTTTCTTTTGGTCTACGCCCAGCAGTGCTTAGGGAATCACTCCTGGCTGGTGCTCAGGGGACTATAGGAGATACTGGACTCAACTGAAAGGAAATGCCTTATCTGCTGTCCTGTCTCTCTGGCCCCACTTTGTGTTTTGTTTTGCTATTTTGTTTTGGTTTGGGGGCCATACCCGGAAGTGCTCAGGCCTTACTTGTGGCTCTGCACTCCAGGAATCACTCCAGATAGTGCGCGGGGAACCATGCGAGATGCCAGGCATCGAGCCTGGTCTACCATGTGCAAGGCAAGCACCTTACCTCGGTGGGCAGCGTGCAAGGCAAGCACCCTATCTCTCCAGCCCTTGTGTTTTTTATTGAATGAAGTCAATTTCTCCCTCCCCAGGCATTTGAGGAGGCTCAGCTGATCTCCCTGGACCCCATGAAGCAATTTGCTGCTTGGTTCGAAGAGGCTGTCCAGTGCCCTGACATAGGGGAAGCAACGCCATGTGTCTGGCTACCTGCACCAGGTGGGCACAGCCATGGGCCCCTCTGCACGGATGCAGATAAAGTAGGAAGTTCTCTGTTGACCGGAAACCAGCTTTATGGTTCTAGCCCTGTTATTAGTCTGTGTAGCCGTTAGCACATTATTTGTCTTCTTTGGATCTGTAAATGAAGATCAAACTTCACTGCGTTCAGAAATTCCAATCAGGATTTCAGCTCCAATTTGTTCCATAGAATGTAATGTAACGTCTCGTTCATCTTTCCCCTTGAGGCACCCCATCTGGTCCTCGTCTCCTCTTTGACCCATTTCAGCAGCTCCTGGCACCACTCTCTAATCTCTCTTCCCGCCTGGCACAGTGCTTCTCTGTATCACTCACTTGACAATCACTTACAGTCACTTACCTCTTGAGACTTCCCTTTGTTTTGTTTTGTTTTCTTTTTGGGTCACACCCAGCAATGCTCAAGGGTTACTCCTGACTGTGTGCTCAGGAATTACTCCTGGAGGTGCTCAGGGAACCATATGGGATGCTGGGGTCGAATCCAGGTTGGCTAGGAGCAAGACAAATGCCCTACCGCTGGGCTATCTCTCCAGCCCCTTCCTTTGTTTTTGTTTGTTTTGCTTTTTTGTGTCACACCGGCAATGCTCAAAGGTTACTCCTGACTCTGCACTCAGGAATTCCTCCTGGCAGTGCTCGGGGACCATATGGGATGCCAGGGATTGAACCTGGGTCGGCTGCATGCAAGGCAAACGCCCTCCCGCTGTGCTATCGCTCCGGCCCCCTTCCTTTGTTTTTTTATTTGCCTCTTATTCAGCTCTTCCTACTCGCTGAAGTATAAGGCCTTGAAGGTGGAGCTCTAGGTCTGTGCCCCAAGTGAACCTAGGCTCTGAGCAAAGTCCCTCACCTTCTCTGACCCCTAAACATTGGCTGATTGCGTTACTGAGAGTTCGCTAGCCATAGCTAACCTTATTGTTTGTTAGCAAGCACATGGCTTGTCAACTTCCTTGGGCCTGTATAATAGAAGAGCATAAGTTGCCTGGTAAACAGAAGCACACACATGGTCCTGAAGGAGAGACCGCAGGGTCAGGGCGCTGCCAGAGCTGGATCCGCGAGGCCTTCCCCGGCTTGCAGATGGCCTCCTTTCACTGTGTGTTGTGTCCCGCAAGCCCGGGGAAAGTTCTCTGGTGTCTCTTGGAATTAGTCCATCCTGTTGGATCAGAGTCCCACCCTTATGCTTCTTTCAGCCTTGGTCACCCCCTGAAGTCTGTCTCTGGGTTAGTGCTCTGGCGCTTCCAGGGAGAGCAGCACCATATCACCAGCACTGACCCGGTACAGTGGGGGTGGGTAGTTTGAGTGTCCGAATAGTGCACAATCAGGGGGCACTGGTGGAAGAAGGGGTGCTCAGCTCCCTCGTGGACTCTGACCGCTGCCCTCTGTTCTTCCCGCAGAGGACGGGCGGCCCTCTGCCCGCATGCTGCTGCTGAAAGGCTTTGGCAAGGACGGCTTCCGCTTCTTCACTAACTTCGAGAGCCGAAGGGAAAAGAGCTGGTGAGGGTAAAACCTTCCCTGCCAGCCAGCTCCAGCCTTTTTCCTCATCGGTTGGCCCCTCTTGCCACCCCGTCCCAACCCACTTGCTCTCTGCTACTACCGGCTTTCTCGCACTTCGCCCTTCGCCACGAATGAGTGCCCTGCCCCAGTACTCTGCGGCCTCTTTATCTCCAGCTCTCAGCCCGGCATTGCCTCAGCGGGGAAACACCCTCCGTGGCACCGGCGCTGTGACAGCCCCATGGCCCATGTGTCTTCACTGTTTCCTGCCCTGTTTTGGTCTGTGTTGATTTGTCGTTAGCGTTTATCTGAGGGGGTGGCGGGGCAGCTCCTGGCATGGAGCACAGCTGCAGTGAGTGGGCACCTCCCTCCAGAGGCCTGTGAGAGGCCGCCAGTGCCACGTGTGTTTGCGCTACTTCCCTTCCTGATGGCAGTGGCGAGAGGCTCAGCTGTGGGTCGCCACTCTGAGCTGCAGGGTACCAGAAATCTCACACTTTGTGGGTTTTTTTAAAGGGGAGTTTTTAGGGTCACAACTGGTGATGCTCAGGGGTTACTCCTGGCTCTGCACTCAGGAATCACTCCTGATGGTGCTCAGGGGACCATATGGGATGCCAGGGATTGAACCCAGCTGGCCACTTGCAAAGGCAAATGCCCTACCCACTGTATTATCGCTCTGGTCCACTCATATTTTGTTTTGGCACTGGAAGATCCTAACCAGAGAAGTGCCTGGGCTTTCACTGGGCTAGGTGGGGAGACCGAGAATGGAACCTCACCAGCATCACACTGGCAGGGCAGGCGCGCAGCCCCCGAGTTATCTCTATGACCCCCTTTGCTCCAGCTCTTCTGAGGGCTTGCACTGGAGTTAGGGTTGGCTCAGGGTTTTCCCACAGCTCTACACAGACGCTCGCTCGCTGTGTGAACTCCGGCACACGACTGGAGCCTCTCGCTCGTGAAAGTAGGCCTAGCTTTGGGGGTCTCAGGGAGCTATTACAGTGCCGGGGGTCTCAGGGAGCTCTTACAGTGCCGGGGGTCTCAGGGAGCTATTACAGTGCGGGGGTCTCAGGGAGCTATTGCAGTGCGGGGTCTCAGGGAGCTCTTACAGTGCCGGGGGTCTCAGGGAGCTATTACAGTGCCGGGGTCTCAGGGAGCTCTTACAGTGCCGGGGTCTCAGGGAGCTATTACAGTGCCGGGTCTCAGGGAGCTCTTACAGTGCCGGGGTCTCAGGGAGCTCTTACAGTGCCGGGGGTCTCAGGGAGCTCTTACAGTGCCGGGGGTCTCAGGGAGCTCTTACAGTGCCGGGGTCTCAGGGAGCTCTTACAGTGCCGGGGTCTCAGGGAGCTCTTACAGTGCCAGGGTCTCAGGGGAGCTCTTACAGTGCCGGGGTCTCAGGGAGCTCTTACAGAGCCGCGTCTGCCTTGGGGCCTCCCGCTGCAGACTCATGCCCCTCCCCCGCACCCACTCCCGCCCTCCCCGCGCTCTGTCTGACCCTGCTCTCATTTCCAGGATTCCAACCCCTTTGCTTCCCTGGTCTTCTACTGGGGAGCCTCTAAACCGGCAAGTGAGTGAGTGGGGTGCGTGCGGTGGGAGGCGCTGAGGCCTGGCTGGGGGTCTGGTGAGAGCCCCGCTCTGGGCAGGCGGCCCGGTGCCATCCAAGCGGCATCCCCTGCGCAGGTGCGTGTGGAGGGCTCCGTGAAGAAGCTGCCCGAGGAGGAAGCCAAGTGCTACTTCCACTCCCGCCCGAAGAGCAGCCAGATTGGGGCTGTGGTCAGTCACCAGAGCTCCGTCATCCCTGACCGGGAGGTGAGCGGCCTCTCCCTTCATCTATCCAAGGGGACCTTGGATGGTCCTAGAGGTGGACCCCGCACACACCCAGGGTACAGGGGTGCTCTGGGGGCAATAGCCTCTCCTCTCCCGGGGCAGGGGTGGGAGCTGGAGAAGCAGGAGCCTCCCGTGCCCAGTGAGGGGCCGGTCAGTGAGCAGTGGCGGGGTTTGACTCTTTCTCCACTCCTGCCCCTGGACAGTACCTGAGAAGGAAGAACGAGGAACTGGAGCAGCTCTACCAGGGGCAAGAGGTGCGAGCCAAGTTACTGGTGAGTGACCCTCGTCGCCCCCAGCGGTCACAGATGCCCAGGCGCTCTGTGAAGTTAAGGACCTCGAGGCTCCTCCATGGGGGCCCACCCCCCAGCGGCATCCCAGCAACTTCCTTCAGGGGGTCTGAGCTGGGGAGGGGAGGCTGAGCCGGCTGGGAGACGCCCCGAGCACAGACCCCTTTCCCCCGCAGGGGGTGGCTACGTCCTGTTCCCACAGGTGATGGAGTTCTGGCAGGGGCCAGACCAACCGCCTGCATGACCGCATCGTCTTTCGGCGGGGGCCTGCCCTCGGGGTCCACCCCGAGGGGCCCATGACCCACCGTGGGGAGGAAGACTGGCTCTATGAGCGACTTGCGCCTGAGCCCCCAGGATCGCTGTGGACCAGAGCTGGAGCATTTGGGAAGAGCCCTTCCGACTCGCACCTGCTCCCTCCAGGCCCAGCTCAGGCCTGGCTAGCCTGAGCCCAGCTTCAGGCGTCACACCAGGGGGAAAACGTTCCCATAATGTGTTTTCTTTTTCTTGCTTTTTTTTAAATTTCCTGGGCCGCGCCCAGCTATGCTCAGGAATTACTCCTGGCTCTGTGCTCAGGAGTGACCCCTAGTGGAGCTTGGGTGAAAGCATGCCAGAACTGAGCCAGGATGGGGCGGTATGCAAGGTGTATACTATCCCGGGTCGTTCCCCCATCTTCCCAGCCTCCAACTATGTCAGAGTTTGGTTTTCAGCCTGCGCACCCCTTTGATTTGGGGGCTAGCGCCCTCTGGAGGGCACAGCTGGTGTGATAGCTTCTGTGACACGGGACATTCTTGCCAAAGCCGATTGGTCCCAGCACGAGCACCTGAGCCAATCTAGCCAATCAGCTTTTCGTCAGCGGTTTGAAGTTTGGAACCGGAGACCTGGGGCGGGACAGTCACTGTCACCACAGCCTGGGCTCCTTGCCCCCAGGTGGCCTGGGTCCCTCCTTCCCACACCTGGGCTGTGCAGACCATTCCCCAATCACCCGTCTCCAAAATAAAACTGATTTTGGCGTCAGCTGGCCAGAATCTTGAGGGCAACTAAAAGGACTGGAACTGATTACCTTACTGAGAGGTGTTTTTAAAGAAGAGTTATTATTAGTTTGGTCTGGGGTCCATACCCGGATGGTGCTTGAGGGGGACCATGTGGTACTGGGGACCAGGCGGGTCAGCCACATGCAAGACATATGCCTTCACCCCTGTAGTATCTCTGCGTCTCCCAAGACGGTATTTTTGCTAGCTCTGACCACAAGGGGGCCAGAGAGATAGTACAGTGGGTAGGGCACTTGCCTTCGCATGCTGTCGATCGGGATTTGTTCCCCAGCACCCCATATGGTTGCCTGAGCCCTGCCAGGAGTAATCCCTAAACCAGAGCTAGGAATTAACCTGAGCCAGTGGGACCCCCCAAAAATACAGACATCTTCTCTGTAGGTCCAAAGGGCGCCAAGGTAGACCACAAGAACTCCAAGGTTGCACAGGACACGGAGAAATCATAATCGGGGCTGCCTAAGAGAGGCTTTGGCTCCTTGCTGGGTACCGAGAGCTCTGTCACAGGAGGTGTCAAGCCTGTTTGTAGAGCGTTCATGTGCCTCCAGGCCAGGAAGGGCTTAATCAAGCTTTACTCTCTATGCTTACTTACCAAGTGCGTGTGTCTGTGTGTGTGAGTAGTTTCTGAGTGTAAGCGGAAATGACACAGACTGTGGATTTTTCACTATCATGCCCTCTGTCCCTCCACCCCGCCTCTGCTTCTGCTTCTCGTGGTTCATGGGAACCAGCTCAAGGTTCTCGTTCTCCTTGATGAGCTAGGGAACCTTCAAAATCCTGATGCTGCAGGCTGGGAAATAGCACCGTGGGCAGGGCACTTTCGCACAGCAGGCGCCAGGTACAATATCCAGCATCCACTGGGCCCCACCAGGAGTTAGCCCTGAACATCCCCAGGTGTGGCCCCAAACAAAGCGAAACAAATTCGAAGCCTGAGGTCTCGCCCTCATAGAAAACCCCTGAGCAGTTGAGGTTTTGGAAAGGTTTGGGAAATTTCGTGCCAGTAAAGGTGAGACCCCCTCTGGTCACTCTGGTCAGTGAGCTGTTCGCTCACTGAGCGCAAGTCTGGTGCCCAGAGTCTCCTGGTGAGTGGCTGCAGGCCCCAGCGAAGAACAAGGCTGGTCCATGTTTGCGGCGAAGCCAGAATCAGAACCAGTGCTGGACCTCCTGGGCATTAGCCCTTGCTCCCCCTGTGATCGGGACGTATCTGACGTGATAGGCTCCTCCCAGGGGAGCCTCCTGGGCCGATCCCCTTAAAGCAGAGAGTACAGAGCTGACCTATGGCCACCAGGGAGACGGCCGGGGAGTCGGCCCTTCCCTACTTAGTCCTGTTTGTGTTATGGGTGCTGGGTAGCGCCCCACTCCCAACTCTGAGCCGTTTCGACTGATACTTCACTGCCCACTAATCACAGTGCCAAGTCTGTAGGAGAAGCTGATTGCCCACCCTGAGTTTAACGTTCAACACCCGCCCCATCTCCCCATCCCCAAGGGGGAAGTGCCTGTGAGCAGCAGGTCCCTGGCGCCTTTCCCCAGGCAGCCTTGGCATCCAGCAGGGGGGAGCCCGCAGCCCAAGGCTGGCCCCTCTGGGCAGTGCTGACCAGTTCTGGCCCGGCCCTCTCGGCTCCCCCTTCCCCCGCTTGGGCCGTGTCCCAGTGAAACTGTGGTCGATAACCGTAGCCTCTCCCTGCTCCCGCTCATGTTTGTACTCTCGGTTTCCTCCTTCTCCGGCCCGGGAAGGCTTGCAGCTGCCTGGCCGCTGACTCCCAGGCTCTCCCGCTGACAGCCTACTCAGGAGTGTATGTGGCATCATTGTGTGGCAGTGGGGGGGGCACAGGGGATGGCCCTGTGGTGCCGTGTTAGGAGAACTGGTGTTGGTGGCCCTGGGGCCATTATCCTCCCCTGGCCTCACCTTGGAGCTCCTTCCTGAAGCTGAAGGGACAGGTCTTGACTCAGCCTGTGGGCCCCACTCTGTGAAACCTCATGAACGGAGCTTACCTGATGGACGTTGAGGCTCAGGTGTTGCCCTCTCAAGCCAACACCCCTCTGCGGGAGGTGAGGTATCCCTTGCCTTGTCCGAGTTGAAGTTTCTCAGCACCTCCCCCAGCAGAATAAGGTCAAGATTGACAGGGCTCACACACGTAGACGGCTCTGGCTTTTCTTGGTGGGGGAAGGACCTGGTGGTACTCAGGGGCTACTTCCATCTCAGAGCTCAGGGGTCCTTCCCAGCAGTACTGGGGGTGGCGAGGGGTACCAGGAATCCAGCGCGCAGAGTGCACAGCGTAGCTTTCATTTCCGCCCCAGTCCCCCACTACCGGTTCTGGACTTGGGGCAAGTGGATTAACCTTTCAGAGCCTTGGATGCCTCCACTGATGACGTGTGTGCCAGTGGGCCCGGCCTGGTGTAAGCAGTCTGTAAATATCAGTTATTGTGGGGGGTTTGCGGGGCCATGGGGGCTGGGCAACTGGTGGGACCCTAGAAAGTTCCAGAAGGTGGGAGTCAAGCGGCTTTGGAGGAAGGCAGTGACCTGAGACCTCCTTCCCCCTCTGAGGCTCCTGCTCTTTATCGGAGATCCTCCAGACTGTGGGAGCCCACCCATCAAAGGCCCCTGGTGTTGACCTGGTGGTTTGACTGCTCCGTTTCCAGGCCACTCGTGGCTCCAGTGGGCGGGGTGGAGCAGTGCTCAGTGGCCTGCTGAGAGCTGGCCCGGCTTGCTCAGGCTCCACGGCTCGTTTTCAGTATGGCTCCCCTTTATGTTCTAGCCATCTGGGTGACTTGCTCCAGTTCCCAGCTCCTGGGGCCTGAAAGCAAAAGAAACTGGGCCTCCCAGCTGAGGGTGTGGGCTCTCTGGGAGCAGTAAGAATAGGGAAGGGTGGATCCCCATCTAGGAAAAGGGGGGGAGGACAACAGGATTTACTGAGCACCTATTATCAGCCATCCACTGCTGGTCACCCAGAAGAGGAAACCGACTTTGTCCCAAATCGCCCGTGTGCCGGTGGGTGGAACCAGAAGTTGACTTCTGCAGGCTAGAGGGACAGCCCAAAGGTTGGGTATTATCTATGCATGCCGGGGGCCCACGTTCCGCTCCCACGCTGCATGGTTCCTCTGAGCACTGCCAGGTATAACCCGAGTTCCAACAGAAAGAATAAGTGAAATAACCACAATTTGAATCCTGTTCTCCGCACAAAGCACGGTGACCTCGGACTCTGTCACAAGGGCCCCAGGACCGGAGGAGCAGCTCTCCCGGCGGAGCGACTCCTTCCCTGGACACTCCCCTCTGCCCGCCACTGTCACACCGAGCTCAGTGGGGGGCCGGGACACTGTTGGCCCTGTTGCTCCTTGACACACTTGGGGACCCTTCCTGAGGCTTGGCAGGGACCTGAGTGAGAGCTGCCGTCATGGAGAGATGAGACACAGCTCTGCCAGCCAGTGGGCACAGACGGGTCCTCACTGGGCGGCTCTGCTTCCACAGCGTCGTTTATTACAAAGAGAGAAACCTATAGAGGCGGGGCTCCTCCGTGAGCAGGAGTGGAGGGCCTGGAGACCTGACCACATCCGGCTTCTGCTGGAGTCCCCCGCCCCCCTACCCCGCCTGCCCTCTCCCAGTCTGGACCTGGGGGCCCTGGAGCTTTCCTTTGAAAGGGGAGGGTCTCTGACTGGCCTTGTGCTGCGCCCCAGGGTGTGCCTGGGTCCTCTTCTTCCTGCGCACTTGGGAACAAAGTTCCAGGAAGTTGCCCACCGGTGTTCAGAGGTGAGCTCAGGTTCAGAGTCTCTACCCTGGGCTGCGGGGGCCGCCCCGTCACGTGGTCTCCGGAACATGCTCTCCCAGAACCGACCCAGGGAGCCGTGAGGGGAACGTGGAGGAGTGGCCCCCCCACACTTGTCCTTGACCTTCGCTGCGGGGAGCAGGTGGACTCTTGAAGCTCTCCGTCCTCCGTCTCTGGCCCTGCCTCCCTGCTGGCCAATCCCCTGTGGAGCAGGGGAGGAACCTGGGGCTTCCCAGGGCTTCCAGAAAGCTGCAGCCCAGATACAAGACAACAAATCCCACCCCGGACGTTCCCTGCCAGCAGGCATCAGTGCCCCAGGTGCCCAGTGGCACAAGGCTCCCACCTCAGATCCCGCTGATGGCGGGGCGAACCCCTGGGCGGCCTCCTTCACTGTCCTTTGCCCTCCCTGTTGTCAAAGAGGTTGGGGTTCTCTGCCAGAGTGGCCCGAACTTTCTTCTTCTCCTTGAAGCGCCCGAGTTGGAGACTTTGACGTGCTTTCCTTTGGTGCTCTTGTCCACGATCTTCTCAGGCGGGCGTCGAGAGTCGCTGGTGGCGCTCCCACTGTCGGCCGAGGGGTCTCTGTGCTGCCCTCAGTCTGGGCATCGGTGTCGGGAGCTCATACAGCACCTTGGGGGTGGATTTCTTTTTCGGAGGAAGGTCAGCTTCCACCAGCCGACCTCAGTCATGGCGCTCCCCAGGCTGAGGGAGGGGGGCTTCCTAGGGGAACAGGATGGGAGAGAAGTTAGCAAAGGGGGCAGTTGGGTGGCTGGCAGCAGCCCCCAAACAAATCATGGATGACTTTAACAGCCAAAGGGGTGCCAGGGAAGGAATGCTATGCTTTCAGCAACTGTCAGCAGATAGAACAGTCTGGGGAGGGGTTAATAGAGTGGGGCGTCTCCTGATCCAGGTAGAGAGAGCGCCACACCTCCTTGCCATGAAGCCTGGACATGCCAGGCCTGGGCCGGGGAGATGGCAAAAGGACCAAGTCCATGTCTGGCATGCACAAGGCTCTGGGTTCAATCTCTGGAACTGTGGTGTCCTGAGCACCGCAGGGGACAGGGGTAGTCCAATGGCCCCTGTTCCGGTGCCTCAGCTCTGCAGAGTTGCTGGGGGTTTGTAGCATCCAGTCTCGGGACACCCATCTCCAGCAGCACCCACAAAACAGCCAGTGTTTGGGGCAGAAGTGATAATGCAGTGGGTGGGGTTTGCCTTGCATGCAGCTGGCCCAGGTTTGATCCTTGGCACCACATGCTGTACTGTGTGCCTGCCAATAGTGATCCTGACTGATTGCAGAGCCAGGAGTAAGACCTGGGTACTGCCTGGTGTGATCCAAAATTTTGCAAAAGAGGGGCCGGAGCGATAGCCCAGCGGGTAGGGCGTTTGCCTTGCGCGTGGCCGGCCTGTGCCGCCCGGGTTCGAATCCCGGCATCCCATATGGTCCCCGAGCACCGCCAGGAGTAATTCCTGAGTGCAGAGCCAGGAGTAACCCCTGAGCATTGCCGGGTGTGACCCAAAAAAGCAAAAAAAAAAAACAAAACAAAATTTTGCAAAAGGAACAACAACAACAACAAATCCAGTGTTTGCCTAGGAATTCCTTACAAAACAGAACAGGACTTGGCTATTGGGAGTTGTGAGGACTTGCTGGTGGGTTTCTTCTAAAAAGGAAGAAGGGGGCTGGAGCAATAGCACAGCAGGGAGGGCATTTGCCTTGCATACTGTCGACCTGGGTTCTATCCCCAGCATCCCATATAGTCCCCCGAGCACTGCCAGGAGTAATTCCTGAGTGCAGAGCCAGGAGTAACCCCTGAGCATTGCTTGGTGTGACCCAACAAGCAAGAAACAGAAGTTGGAACTCCACTTTCTCCCGGCTAAGCTGACCATGGGGCTCCGGGAGGACAGATGGGTTTTGGGAGTGGGCTCATCCCCTCGCGGGGGTCCTGGAAGCAGCTGGATGAGACTCGCCCATCACACTAGCCACCACCTTCAGCTGTCTGGACGCTGGGATACTACCTCACGACCAGATTAACAGAGCAAAACCAGTTCAAGCCCAGGTAGGCAGCTCCCAGAAGCGGGAATCGCTGGGAATTCGTCAAATGGAGTCAGGGGGTCGGCCATTCCCCCCTCCATTTTGTCGAGCCTGGTGGCCCCACCCAGGAGCTGCCCTGGGGCGACCAGCCATAGCATGTGGGCCTCGGACGATCCTGGGGGAAGCTGGAACTCCGCTTTCCCCGGGCTAAGTTGACCATGGAGCTCCCGGGAGGACAGATGAGTTTTGGGAGTGGGCCCATCACCTCTGGGGGTCCCGGAAGCAGCCGGATGAGACTCGCCCACCACACGAGCCACCACCTTCGCTGTCCAGACACTGGGATACTACCTCACGACCAGATTAACGGAGCAAAACCAGTTCGAGCCCAGGTTGCGGCCGCTTGTGCCACCCGTGATCCATCAAAATAGTGGAACCAGTGATGTCCTTTAATCCACTGCATTCCACGATGTGCAGGAAAGTTTGGCGGGAGGGAGAGATAGAGAGGGAGAGAGAGACATACAGAACCCGCCAAGTAGTTGAGGTGTGGGATGGGGGAGGGAGGTGGGGACATTGGTGATGGGAGATGGGTTTGGGTGGAGGGATGGGTGTTGGAACACTGTGGAACCAGAACTCTGCATGAGCATCTTGCAATTGTATGTCTAAAATGGTGTAATAAAATTTGGGGGGAAGAAACAAGCAAACAAATAAATAAATAATAAATAATAAATAAATAATAAATCAATAAAAGGGAGTGAGGCAGTGGGGAGAGAGGGAGATTGAGATTCTTTGGAGCCTGACAACTTTTTTTTTTTTTTTTTTTTAGGTTTTTGGATCATCCCTAGAGATGCTCAGGGGTTACTCCTGGCTCTGTGCTTATGAGTTACTCCTGGCAAGCTTGGGGGACCATACGGGGTGCCCAGGATAGAACCCAGGTCAGCCACATGCAAGGCAAACACCCTACCCACGGACTATCTCTCCGGCCCTGTGGCTGTCAGACCTCCGTGTCCCCTCTCCTGACCCTATCAGTAGGCTCCGTGCTGGGGCCACTTGGGAGCCTCCGAGTGTGAGGGGCCAAAGCCTATGATCCTTGTGGACGGGCCCCCCAACCTCCCCTGTCTCAGCTCCAGGAGAACTGGGCTTGGCGGGGAGTTGAACACAGCAAGAGGTGAAGGAACGCGAGACGGGTGCTCACAGGTGGGACCCACACAGGACACAGCAGGAGGGGAAGGGGCCGCGGGACGGGTGCTCACAGAGGGGACCCACGCAGGACACAGCAGGAGGGAAGGGACACAAGACGGGTGCTCACAGGTGGGACCCACGCCGGACACAGCAGGAGGGAAGGGACGTGGGACGGGTACTCACAGAGGGGACCCACCCGGGACACCTCACTGGCCCCCCCACATGGCCTGCAGGATGATCTCTACTGGTCTCCACAGCAGGGGGCTGTGAGCCCGAGGGCTCTGGGAGGGGAAGAGCTGGATGCCACTGAGCAGGCACATGGCTGGAAGGAGGCAGAGAAGAGAAGCAGCTCGGGCCTCTCTGAGGCAGGACACATCTTGTTCTCAGGACTCCTGATGCCTGGGGAAAAGGGCAGTCACCAGGGTGCCCCAGAAAACTAGCCGGCCCAAACGCAGGCAGATACAGAACTTCTTTTCAGGACCTGGGAATCAAGACCTCTTTTTTTTTTTTTTTTTTTTTTTTTTTTTGCTTTTTGGGTCACACCCGGCAATGCTCAGGGGTTACTCCTGGCTTTGCACTCAGAAATTACTCCTGGCGGTGCTCGGGGGACCATATGGGATGCCAGGATCGAACCCGGGCCAGCGCAGGCCGGCTGCGTGCAAGGCAAACGCCCTACCCGCTGGGCTATCGCTCCGGCCCCCTCAAAACCTCTTTAAAAGCTCCAAAGAATGATGGCAGGGATCGATCGCTTTCCCTGTGCAGCAGGCCCCGGGCTGTAGGCGGCCTGTGGTCCTCTCCCGGCTTTTCTGCTTTCTACATTTCCTGTCATGCGTATAGGCCTGTTCTGGAGTGAGAATCCAGCGGACACAGGGAAAGGGAAAGGGGGCCGCTGGCTCGGCTTGCATAAGGCTGTAGTGACCAGCTCCTAGCTGCTGCCCCGCACCCCCTACCTGGATCACAGACCCTTCGGGATCCTTCCCACATTTCTGTCCCGGGGACAAATGTACACTGCCACACCTGTCTCTAGCTGAGCTCCAGTAGTCAGAGCGCCCAGGGGAGGAGGGGGCGGATCTCGGGTCGCTCCTACTTCATAAGAGAAGTCGGGGTGAAAGTGGCCAGATGCATACTTCCAGGGCCCCGTGGAGAGGTGCATGCACCAGGGGACGGCCGAGAGTTTGCTTTGGCAGTCTGCCCCTCCTGGGGCTCGCACGGCCTTGCACAGAACTGGCTCTACCAGGATGGGCTTTGCACGGAGTTGCGGGAGGCCAAGGGGGCCATGCTTAGTCCATGGGTGCCCCAGGCGTGGCCTGGGCTGAGGCATGGCTCCGGACCCCCACCACTGTCTTTCAGGGCTGTCAGTAACTTGGGGAGAGAAAGAATTCACTTCCGAATGCTGCATAGACCGCGGAGGGGTAGCAACTTTCGCCTGTGTCTGTTAAAATATGCCCTGGGAACGGGCACTTCCAGATTGGGCATACACAGAACTTCTCTCAGGAAGGAAAAGGAGAGACAGAATGTCAGCAAACCCTCAAGAGGGACAGGACAGCCATCAGACCCTGCCCTTGGGGCCTGTGCTCAGCCTGCAGCCCCCGAGCCCTGGGGCTGGCCGTGAACTCCCTTCTCTCTCTCTCTCTCTCTTTCTTTCTCGGACGTGCTCACCCAGGTCTCACTGTCCCTTTCCCTCAGAACCCGCGGCAGGGGCGGCAGGAGGCGGGTGAGGGTGCCCCCGTCGGGGCCAACCTGACCGGTGACAGTCTGACTTTGCAGACCAGGTAAATGGGCACACTGGCCTTTGTTTCACAGAATAACCAGGGTATAAGAGTCTTTTTAAATAGGGTGCTTCCCCCTCAAGAGAATGTGAAATCTGATGAACTCTAGAAGCTCTTACGAGGAATCGCTCGCCAAGCCTGTAGCTCTCTTAAGGGCTGAGAACATCTCCATGGCTCCATGGACTGAGCAGGGTCACGGCAGGAGCAAGGGGAACCGGATGGGGAGGCGGTTCTTGGGTTCTCCAACAGACCCACACTGGTGACAGCTATGGGTCCTGCAGCCAGGAGACGTGGGGGGGTCTGGACTGGCTGGGCCCAACTTTCCCTGGGGCTGTGCAATTCAGGGGATGATAGAAATCAGCGCCAAGACTGCCGCCAACACCTCTGCGCTTAGCACAGGGCCTCGGGGGTGGCTGACACCCCTCCCTCGGACTGAGGGCTCCCCCTCCACAGACCTCACCACCCCAGGGGAGGTCAGTCTGCTGCCCACTGGGGCTTGCCCGGATTGGGGCCCTTGTGAGCCAGGACAGGTTAACCATTGATTGCGGTAGGGGTGGGGGGAGAGGAGGCAGGGAAGGAGCAAGGCGTGTTGGAAGACAACACCCAGAACCTTCCGCTGGCAGCCCGGAGACACATCTCTGAAGAGAAGTGGGGAACCCCGCAAAGGGGCAGCTCCTGCTGCCCGGCGGAAGCCTCTTCCCACACGGGGTGTGTGTGTGGTGGGGGCAGGAGGCTGTGGGTTCCGGGGAGCAGGAGTTAACAGAGACACGCTTGGGAGTGAAACTTGCCCGGGAGGAGCTGCCTGCGGCTGGACAGGCTCCAAGCAGCCAGTGGGATGAGTGTGGGCCCTGCCTGCCCACCTAGGCAGGCAGCATTGAGAGCCGGTAAGCTGGGGATCCCCCTCCCAGCTGGGCCTGTCAGCTGAGGAGGCGGCTTGGGCACCCTGCCTGCGGTCTGTGCCTCGGTTTCCCCACCCACCCACCCACCTGTAATTCTGTACCTGTAATTCTGGCGGCTCCGGTGCTCTTCCCCAGAGAAGGCGCTGGGTGGAGGCGTTGCCTGGGGAGGCTGGGGGAGGCGGGGGTGCCTCCAGGGGTGCCACACCAGGCAAGGCTGAGGCCCGCAGTGTGTGCCTGCGAGGGGTAGCTGGGCAGCAGGTGCAGAGGAACAGGTGCTGGAGTCAAGGTGAACCTGAAACCCAGCCCCTCCCGGCTAAGTCAACAGAAGCAGAGGCTGACCTGGACTGATGAATATTCATCAGTCCAGAAATCCAATCCCAGCGGCTCCTGGACCCACCCTATGGCCAGGGTCCTCCAGGGACGGCCCCGCCAGGAGGAGGAGAATTCCAAAGGCCCAGGGTAGGGAGAACGGGGAACCTTTCTCAGCTTCTCCACTCGTGGGTGCCTGGTGCACCCTCAGCTCTACCCAAGGCCACCCCCACTCTTTCCATCTCCCATAGGGGCTCCAACCTGTTCCCATGGAGAGGTCCTTGAACATTGCCCCAGGCACAAACGGGCACAACTGGGCACCCTTGAGAAAGAGTCAAGGGCTGCTGCAGCTCCCCGTTGGCCCGGTGGGACCCGGTGCACTCCAGCTTCTTTGAACTCAGGAGCGAAACTAGTCCTGGTTAAACTGGTTGGCAGACCGGTTCCCGCGGACCCGCTCCACCCAGGCGCTTCTGCGCACCACGGGCAGCACGGGTGGGGGACGGAGGGGGCTGTGGTTCCCTCCCGACAGCCAGGGTCCCCCTCCAGGTCTCCTGGGGGGCAAGGGGGCTCCTGGTCCTTATGCCTTCCCGCTGCCTCTTGCCATAGAGGGGCTCTAGGGCCTTGGGTGGGGGGGGTTAGCAGGGGACCGCCTGCATCCAGGATCAGACGTCATCACTCTGAGGGAACCAAGGGCCCTCCCTTACCCCCAGCTCCACACTCTGGCTAGAAGGGCCTAGCAGGGCAATCTTGGGGTACCCTCAGGGACATAGGGGAGGGGCCTGTGTAAGGTGGGGAGAGAGAGAGAGAGGCAGGGGCACACCTGCGGGCTGGGTAAACCCTCACTGACGTGCAGCCAGACCTGCCTTACCGCCTGCTTAGGGGGCCCGACAGAGGCCTGTCTCTCCCCTCGGCCTTGCTAGGAGCAGAAAGAGCCACAGCCAGCGTCCCTCCAAGCACTCAGCCCCATGCCCAGACACCTTCCTTCTCAGGATCCGGGTTCTTCCAGAGAGTTCCACGAACCATGCGGCACCAGTGGAGGAGACGCATGGCCTCCTGTACATAAAGCAAGAACTGCAGCCTCTGAGCAGGCGCCCGGGCCCAGACTTCCTATCCCCAAGTCCTCCCGAGCACCAACAGGGGAGTCCTAGAGGCACCCAGCACTCCTGGACCCGGGCAGCATATCCACGGATCTGCCCAACCCCCATTGCCCAAGGATCACCTGGGCGGCCCCCAAAACCGTGACAGCCAGAGGCCCATTGCTGAGGCCGGCTCACTCTTCCTCACAGGGGACTCAGCTGGCACCATCAATGTCCCCACAGGCTGCCAAGAGGGTCAGCATGAAGGTGGTGGCAAGCTGACCCCCCACCCGCCCTCCTCCTCAGCCCACGTCCTGGGATAGAAGCGATCCTTAGCGTCAGGCTGAATCTCTCCATCCTGCCTGCATCCCGGCAGCACCGTGGCCCTCGGGGATTCCCTGACTAGGAACTCCACCTGCTTCACTCTGCGCAGATGGGTCTGGAGTAGCGCCTGAACCTGCTTTTGCAAAGGTGAAGAAGCTTATTTTAGCAAAGGGCCTGAGGAGGGGCTCAGCAGGGCCTGCGGGGAGGGGTGTGGAGGGTCCCTGCTGCCTGAAAACAAATCCCTGGGTCAGGAATAACGGACTCTGAGCGCCCAGAGCACTGGGCTTGGTCTCAGGAGGTGACTCCAGGGGCTCTGAAGGCCCAGAGGCACTGGGCTTGGTCTCAGGAGGTGACTCCAGGGCCTGAAGGCCCAGAGCACTGGGCTTGGTCTCAGGAGGTGACTCAGGGGGCTCTGAAGGCCCAGAGCACTGGGCTTGCTCTCGGGAGGTGACTCAGGGGCTCTGAGGGCCCAGAGCACTGGGCTTGCTCTCGGGAGGGTCACTCCAGGGGCTCTGAGGGCCCAGAGCACTGGGCTTGCTCTCGGGAGGTGACTCCAGGGGCTCTGAGGGCCCAGAGCACTGGGCTTGCTCTCGGGAGGTGACTCCAGGGGCTCTGAGGGCCCAGAGCACTGGGCTTGCTCTCGGGAGGTGACCCACGGGTGTGTAGCTCCTGCTGTGTCTCTGAAGGGCAGGTCATGGGTTCTGCTGGCTCCCTGTCCATTCTGTCCATTGCTGCTACCTGGGGCTCCTGTGTGAGGCCAGGAGAAGGGATTTCTGACCCCTAGGGTTTTAGACTTCAGAGGGGCCAAGATTTCAGGGCCAGGGGTGTGAGTGACTCAGGCTCTCTCCTGACTAGCCCCTTCCTGGAGCAATGGAGACAGAGCCCGGTCATGGGTCACTGTCCCCGGCCCCTCTTGCTATTGTTCCCTCTCCTGCCGGCGCAGGATCTGGGGCCAAAAGAAATAGTACAGCGGGTAGGGCACTTGCCTTGCACAGGCTGTTCCTGATTACCTTGCTCGAGGGTTTCTCAAACCAAGAGGTGGGGTGGTGGCTGGGGGTGGGGGCATGTCTGAAACAAAAAATACGGAACAGCCTCTGAGGCATGACCCAACCACATGGGGCCCGCCTCTGCTCACCCGAAAGACAGAAAGTCTGATCTTCCATCCCTGCACAGGCACTCAGGGTGAGAGGCGGGGACCCTCCAGAGCAGCCCACCCCATGGACTGAAGCCTCTCCCTCTGCTCCATCTTGGCTCTGTTCGGTTTCCCTCTCAAGGTAGAGGCCCCTAATGGGCAACCTGTCCCCCAAACCTGCTTCTGAGAACACAGCCAGTGACAGAGACTCAGTGTGGGGGTAACTAACGGGTGTAGGGGTTGTCAGACTATTTTTCTATTTGCATTTTCCTAGGATGCAGAAGTAAAGTGTCCCCCAGCCAAGGTCCACCCCAAAACCCCTGTGACCTTATTTAGAACAGGGTCCTTGCACATGTAACTTACTAAGATGAGGTAAGAGCGGGTTAGCGGGAGAAACCCTGAAATCCAAGAACTGTCTTTCTGGGGGTGGCACACCCCAGGGGAGAAGGCAGGAGGTCTCAGGGGAGAGACCAGCAGGACCACACTGCAAGCCAGGGGACCTTGACAGTCCGCTGGGAGAGGTGGGGACCAATTTCCCATTAGTCTGCGGGAGGCATCATCCTTGCTGGCACCCAATTTCCAGTCTCTGGCCTCTAGGACTGGAGGAACCCACTTAGTTGTCTTCAGACTCCCAGGTATGTGTGTGTGTGTGTGTGTGTGTGTGTGTGTGTGTGTGTGTTTTGGGTGACACCTGGAGGTACTCAGGGGTTCCTCCTGGCTCTGCACTCAGGAATTACTCCTGGCGGTGCTCCGGGGACCATATGGGATGCTGGGGATTAAACCTGGGTCGGCCGCTTGCAAGGCAAACACCCTCCCTGCTGTGCTATTGCTCTGGCCCCAGACACCTAATTTTTTTTTTTTTTTTTTTTGCTTTTTGGGTCACACCCGGCAATGCTCAGGGGCTACTCCTGGCTCTGCACTCAGGAATTACTCCTGGCGGTGCTCGGGGGACCATATGGGATGCTGGGGATCGAACCCAGGCCGCATGAGCCGGCGCGTGCAAGGCAAACGCCCTACCCGCTGGGCTATCTCTCCGGGCCCAGACACCTAATTTTTATAGTGTGCTTATTTTTGTCTGGTGGTCACTCCTGGCAGTTCGGGGACACCATGTGGTGGGGAGGGCTGGGTGGCCAAGGTTTAGGGCTTAGTCAGAGTATGACCCAACTCACAAGCCCTGAGCAGACCTTCCCTGACCTCCATCATGAAGCCGATAGCTCTGGGGCTCCTCCGGAATTTCCTCTCGACCCGCGTGACTCACTCAGGGAGACCCTGAGTCCTGAGCTGTAGAGGCCAGATGAGAAAAGGTGCTGGCGAATGTGCACTCCTCCCCCACCTCTCCTGCACGTGCCACGCCCCCTCCTCTTTTTGGCTTTTATGGGTCACACTCGGTGATGCTCAGGGGTTACTCCTGGCTCTGCATGCAGGAATTACTCCTGGTGGTGCTCAGGGGACCATATGGGATGCGGGATCGAACCTGGGTCCAGCCGCATGGAAGGCAAATGCCCTCCCTGCTGGACTATTGCTCCGCCCCATGGGAGGTTTAAACTGGAAAATAAGAACTCCCTCTCCTTATTCCTTCCTTTACCAGCACCCACTAGGCACCAGCACTCAAGGTCAAGTGCAGTCGAGTGCAGGGGGCAGTGCCAGGCCAGTCTGTCCTCCCCACTCTCAGGAGCCCGTACACACGCTGGGGAGAGAGACTGAGAAAAGCAACGCGGCGCTTACACTGGACACCCCACGAGACACGGATGAGGTTGCATTTCCAGGCCCTTGGGCCCAGGGGCAGATATCACATAACACAACAAACACACAAACGCATACAAGATATGCTATAATCAACATATGGTGAGTGAAATTAATGGGTTATGTGACTGTCAAGGGTGAGCCTTCTCTTATGGATATTGCGGGCAGATAAGTAATGGGTATCCCTGCCCAGAGGGGTGTGGCAAGGAAGAACCTTGGCAGGTGGGCGGAGACTCCAGGGGTGGGGTGCCAAGCGTCTGACACAGCAACTGTGGTTTGGGCTGCCCCCAAGAGGAAGAGGCTGGAGGGGATGAGAAGGCAGGCTGCAGCAGAAAGGCCCCAGACCCCCCAAGAACAGCCAAGCAGGCTGGGGGCCCAGAGAGCCCTGCTTTGAAACCCCACCCACTGCCTGCTGCAGGAGCTCGGAGAAGCTACTGACCTCCCTAACCTCTGACTCGCTCTAGTCCCCACATTAGAAGGTGGCTGTGAGGATCCCATAGGATAAGGCTTGTAAAACACTTAGATCGACCTTGGCTCAGGCACCTGGTTATCACATAATAAGCAAAGCCAAGTGCACCACAACAAAAGTGGGCCGGGCACCTGGGGCTCTGGGCTGCCCTGGGCAAAGCTGACTAGCCACCCTGTGTCCTTCCCCACCCGACGGGCAAAGCAGTAGACAGTGGAGAAACCCACAGCCAGACCCCCGCCCAGACCCTCTCCCTAGGAACTAAGTCCTCGGAGAAGCAATGCCAGCCAGCCCACTTGGTGCTGTTTCATGCTTACTTCATGCCTATCCGCCAGAGGCCCGGAGGTTCTCTGGGGTTTGGGGAAAGCCAGGTGGTCGGAAGGCCACCCACAGCCCCCACGCCCATGTTTTCGGGCAGCCACCCTGGGTAGCTCGGCGGAGTTGCCGTCAGCCTTCCCTTCCACATGAGTCACCCCAAGGGGGTGGAGGTGAGGTGCAGGGGTGGCTGGGCCTCTATTCCCACCCTGTTCTGATCCACCTGTTGGTTCAAGGAGGGAGAGCGCACCTTGAGGGTGGGGCTGGGCCAGGCCTCTTAGCTGTTCTCTGAGCCACGTGCACAGAGCGCCAGCAGTGTTGGGCCCACTTGTATGTGGGATTGGGGGAGCCCCAGCAACTCCTAGAGCCTGAGTCAGCTCTTGGAAGGGGGGAGCCACGTTCCCATGGGATAGCCCGAAGAGGCTCTGATTTCTGCCCTTGGAGCTGTTTCAGGGAAACCTGCTAACCTGTTCTCTAATCATGATAGAGGCTTCGCACACATGCAGTTTACAAAGTTCTTCTTGGGGCCGGGAGATAACTCCAAGAACTGGAGCACATGCTTGGCCAGTGAGAGGAGAACATGGTCCCCCTGAGCACTGCTGGGAGTGTGGCCCAAATTTAAAAAAGCGTGTGTGTGTGTGTGTGTGTGTGTGTGTGTGTGTGTGTATATATATATATATATATATATATATATATATATATATATAGGGGGAGAGAAATGTATGTCTAACATGTTTTTTGGGGGGGGTCACACCCAGCCATGCTCAGGGGTTTCTCCTGGCTCTGCACTCAGGAATTACTCCTGGTGGCGCTCGGGGGCCATATGGGATGCCGGCTGTCGAACCCAGGTCGGCATGGGCTGGCGCGTGCAAGGCAAACACCCTACCCGCTGGGCAATCGCTCCAGCCCCTAAAAAAGTGTGTATATATATGGGGGAGAGAAATGTAAGTCTAACATGTTTATTTTTTTGTCACATCCGGCGACACTTAGGGATTACTCCTGGTGGTGCTCGGGGGACCATATGGGATGCCGGGGATCGAATCTGGGTCGCCCGTGCAAGGCAAACGCCCTACCCGCTGTGCTATTGCTCTGGCCCCACATGTTTAAGCCTTGACACGCTTGACACAGAAACCTCCTGACTAGGCCAAGTGTGAGGGGAGACCACGGTGGGCAGAAGGCTACGGGAGAGGCCGAGGCCCTGAGGTTCTCTGGGGCTTTGCCCCATGTGCCTCTGGCTTTCTCAGGGGGTCTCCCGCACCAAGTGCAAAGCGGAAACTCTGCTCCCCCACACGGTCAGTGGCCCGCATCCGAGTCTCTGGCATGGTTCTCCAGTCATGAGTTCTCTCACTCCAGCCGCACGGCCGGTTTCTGGGGTCTAGGACCCTCACAGACATCTCTCAGAGCCCCACAGGCCCTGACGTCTGCTCAGACCCTCCCGGCCACTCCCCTGCTCCTCTTAACCTTCCAGGACTCTCCTCCCCTCTTGCAGCCAATCTCTGCAGGTGCCTCCTTTGCTCAAGCCCGCTGCTGCGTTCAGGGCTCAGCGCTTCCTCTGTCTGAGGTTCCTTGGTGAGACTCCCTGGGACAGGGCCTCCGCCTGCAGCCTCCTCCCTGGGCTGCCCCACAAGGAGCCCTCTGCATTCCTCATCTCCATTTTGTCTGGACCTGCCTGCCTGTTGCTCTCCACCCCTCTCCCCTCCATCTCTGCACCATCTCCCCTCACCCCTCTCTCTCCAGCTCTTCACTTACTTTCTCTTTGCTTTTATTCACATCCGGACGTGGTCAGGGCTTCTACCTGGCTCTGTGCTCAGGGATCATTTCTGGTGGTGTTTGGGGGACCATCTGGGGAGCCAGGGATTGAACCCGGGTCAGCTGAGCGCAGGGCAAACTCCATACCTGTTGTTTCTCTGACCCTCTGCTCCTCATGGGGAAAAAGGAAAAAAAGGAGCTGCTGTACCCAGCAGTGCTGGCGAGCAGGGTGGGGGGGGTGGCGCGCCACTCCATAGGAGGCACATGAAATGTTTCAAGCCTGGGGCCTGGGAGCTCGGACCACCCAGGCAGTGCCCAGAGGGCCTTTGGGTGCAGGGAGTGGGTTACTTAAGTGCTCTACCGTTTGAGCTATCTCCTGGGCTCCAGTTCTTCCTTTAAGTTCAATTTAGATATTATCTTTGGGGTGTTTCCCTGGGCCCTCCTCCCTCCCAGCTCTAAACACGTAGCAAGTTTTTATTTTTTGGGTTTGGGGCCACACCCAGCGGTACCAATTGTAAAACTAGGATCACTTGATCACTTGAATCCCGTTATTCATCGATTTGCTCGAGCGGGCGCCAGTAACATTTCCATTGGACCAGCAGAAGGCAAAGCATCAAATGCCTTATAAGGGCTAATAAGGGCTCAGATACGTCTAATGAATAAACTTGTAGGGGGTAACAAGTGCACGCGAGATCTAAACTATGATAGAGAGGCCGGGAGAACCCATTTCTAACCGCTCGCAGGTGCTGCTGCTTGGCGCTCTAGGACTTTGCTTACAGATGCGTCTCTGGGCTTGCAGAGGCTCTGGGCCCGCCAGCGTGGACGCTGCAGGGACCGGCTCTCGAGCGCCGCCTGTCGCGAGTGCGCCGCCGCCGCAGCCCTGTCCAGACGCCCCGCCCCTCTCCTGCACTAAACCCGCCTCGCGTCTCCCATTGGCTGCCTCCTGTTGTCCCGCCCTTCCCGGGCTCAGCCATTCCGAACGCGGCGGTGGGTGGGGCTTGCAGTCTGGGCGGAGCGCGTGCCCGGATTGGCTCTGCGAAAGTGGGCGACGTGGCCGGCGTGGGCCTGAACGACGCTCAGCCCTTGATCCGTAGTGGGCGGGACGAGCGGGGCCCGTGAGCGGAAGCGGAAGTGGAAGAAAGATGCAGGTGGGGACCGAAGATGGGGCCCTGGGGAAGTGGCCGGGACCCCTCAGGTGGGTTCCAGGCAATCAGTCTGTGACCCACTTCCTGGCTCCCTCGCGGGTGTGGCCTTCCCAGGCTCGCGGGGGTGGCCATTGGCGCGGGATAATCCGCGCGCTCACGCCGCGCTCCCCACCCACCCCTGCAGGACCATCAACACGTGCCCATCGACATCCAGACCAGCAAGCTGCTCGGTAGGACTGGGCGCCCCACGCAGCCCGATGTCGGGGGAGGCCCGGCCCTGTAGCCCGTAACCAGGAGCCCTGGTCATCCCCTCCGTTGGGGCCACACGCAGCCCCCCCCGCCCTGTACTGCGTGTCTGGGCCCAGGTCAGCATCTTTATGAGCAACGACAGAGTCTCTATTTGATCTGATTTTTTTTTTTGGGGGGGTCACACCCGGCAATGCTCAGGGGTTTCTCCTGGCTCTGCATTCAGGAATTACTCCTGGCAGTGCTCGGGGACCATATGGGATGCCGGGGATCAAACTGGGGTCGGCGGTGCAAGGCAAACGCCCTCCCCGCTGTGCTATTGCTCCGGCCCCTTGATATGAATTTTAATCGTGTTTTCAGAGCACGAGGGGCCTGCAGACACGCCCACCTGAAACTTCAGCTTAAAGTGTCCGGCTGCAGTGCCTGGATTTTGGGTGTCATTCTCACTCGTGGGTTTTGGTGCTGGAGGCCGCTCCCTGCTGTCCTCAGGGCACCATGTGGTGACCGGGATCTAACCCAGGGCTCCTGCATGCCAAGCGTGTGCCCCAGACAGCCTGCTTCCCTTTGCTTGAGAAATGCCCTTGAGGAAGAGGGATCTAGAGCAGCTGAAGTAAAGGCCTGAAGGTGGCCGCATCTGCCCCGTTTCGGTTCAGAGCCAGAGAAGGACGTTTTAGGGGCAAGTGCTGAGCCCCAGGGGCAGGGCGACTCACTGGATTGGCACTTGGGCGTCAGTTTTGTGATGAAGATGATGTCCCTCTTGCTTCTAGTTCTGTGACAGCTTTTCTTTTCTTTTTTTCCTTTTTGGGTCACACCGGCGATGCTCAGGGGTTACTTCTGGCAGTGCTCAGGGGAGCATATGGGTTGCCGGGGGTCGAACTAACCTCAGGTTGGCTGCGTGCAAGGCAAGTGCCCTACCCACTGGCCTGTTGCCCGGCCCCAGCTGCAGGATTTTTTCTTTTGCAGCTTCAAAGTTTCAAAGGCAGCAGTGGGGACGTTTGACTGAGCCACAGGCGTAACTGATCAGTAGGGTGGGCCAGTTGGCAGGTCACTCCGGCCAGTTGGCAGGGTCACTTCCGAGCACTGTGCCTTGCTTATCCCTGGCGCTGCTTCAGAGGGTCCCAGCAAAGGGCAGCCGCACACGTCTGTTGTGTGAGCTCTGTGCAGGTCAGGAAAAGGATGAATGGAATGACCATCCCCAGCCCAGAGCGGCTTTAGGGACTGGACATTCCAGTGCAGGCAGTCAGTGATTTAGCAAGAATCTTTGTCATATACCAGACAAGTGATCTGTGGGTTTTCTCCCCTGCCTCTTTTTTTTTTTTTTTTTTTGCTTTTTGAGTCACACCCAGGGATACTCAGGGGTTATCCTGGCTCGACACTCAGGAATTACTCCTGGCATTACTCGGGGGACCATATTGGATGCCGGGAATCGACCACAGGTCAGGGACATGCAAGGCAAGCGCCCTACCCACTGAACTACCCCTCCAGCCCCGCTGCCTTTCTTTTATTTTTTCTTTTTTTTCCTTTTTTGGATCACACCTGGCAATTCTCAGGGGTTTCTCCTGGCTCTGCACTCAGGAATCACTCCTGGCGGTGCTCGGGGACCATATGGGATGCCGGGGATCGAACTTGGGCGGCACAGGCCGGCGTGCAAGGCAAACGCCCTACCGCTGGGCTGTCGCTCCGGCCCGCCGCTGCCTTTCTTATACTCGGCATCTTATCTCTATTTTATAGGTGGGGAAACAGGTCCAGAGCCTTTGAAAGATTTGCCCCAGACAGTCTTTTTTTTTTTTTTTTTTCTTTTTGGATCACACTCGGCAATGCTCAGGGGTTACTCCTGGCTCTGCACTCAGTAATTACTCCTGGCGGTGCTCGGGGACCATATGGGATGCCGGGGATCAAACCCCGGGCCGGCACAGGCCAGCCGCATGCAAGGCAAATGCCCTACCCGCTGGGCCATCGCTCCGGCCCCAGAAAGACAGTCTTTGAACCCAGGACCGTATGTCCACAAGCTGGACTCCTAGGTCTCTCCATCCTCGGGAGGGAGGGGGCTCATCCGGGAACTCTTTCTTGGCTAAACACAAAACCAGCTGAGCTGCCCGGATGCCATCACCGGGCATTCCCACGTGAGAGGTAGTTGTTGGGTATGAACAGACCTGCTGCCTAGTCCTGAGGGCGCTGCAGGTATTAGGGGGCTTTGCAGTGGTTCATTTCATCCGGCAGTTGGCATAACCGACTTGTATTTTCCATTGTCATGGCTAATCCCAGCCCTGAGGAAGTGGAAGTCGAGCGGCATCCTCGCCAGTAGGAAAGATATAATTACCAGTGGAAACAAAAATATTATGGAGACTTTAGAGTGGTCAAAAGTGGAACTTTGATGTGAGGACCAATGTAAAGTTTCCCTTTATCCCTGTGTTGGAAACAGTTGCCCTCTTTAAAAGTCACGCTGCCGCCAAAGCCTGGCGCCCCATTCCACCAGCCCCCTGCATCCCTTTGGGCTACTCTTGATCCCCATCTTTCCCCGTATTCCCCCTCCCCCACCTTTGCTGGTCGGACTCCAGCTTTTAGCCCACGTCTTAGCTCGTCCACTTGAGGTGGTGACAGGGTTTTGGCCGCATCCTGGGACCTCCAACCCGCGTGGGTTTCTCCCAGACTGGCTGGTGGATCGGAGGCATTGCAACTTGAAATGGCAGAGTCTGGTGCGGACCATCCGCGAGAAGATCAACGCCGCCATCCAGGACATGCCAGAGAATGAGGAGATCGCCCAGCTGCTCTCTGGATCCTGTGAGTGCTTTGGGGTCACCTGCCTGGCACCCCCTCTTTCCTGGAGCCGCAGTTATTGTGGGCAGCAAGGGCCGAGCCCTAGAGGAATCTCTCTCTCTCGCTCTCTCTCTCTCTCTCTGCTCTCTCTCTCTCTGGTTTATTAGCTCCCTGCCTTCTCCCAGGGAAAAGGGTCCATTAGCTTGTATGTCACAAAACAACAGCAAGTGGAAAAGGAAGTTGAAACCAGCCCAACTCCATGAGAAATAGTCTTGTTGATGGGGGTCACCAAAGCCCGACCCAGGAGGGGCCCACCCCCCTTCTGTAGAGGAATGAGGGGTTGGAGGGAAGAGGCGCAGGGCTTTCCTACCGCCTGGGCATGTGCGTTCACGCCTGGCTGTGGTTTTCCGCAGTAAGCTCCGAGCTCAAGTCCTGCCTGTCCTTCAAGCAGGGCTCTGCCACTGAGCCACCTCCTGGATCCTCAGGGGCCACTCTGACGTAAGGGTCTTGCCCCTGCAGGAAGGTTTGTGAGCTTTGGGTATGCACTCATCTGCCCTTGCTGGGGTTCCCCACCCCGCTGTCTCCATGGACGGCCCTCTTGGCTTCCCTTCCTGCCCAGAGCAGAGATCAAAGTAATGGAGTGTGGACTTGGCAGGCGGCGTGGAGTGTTCTTGAGTTTTAAAATTTATTGTGTCTATTTGTTTTAAGTTGGGGCCGTACCTGGCAATACTCAGGGGTTATTCCTGCCTATTATTTGAGCTCAGGGGTCACTCCTGGGGTTCGTGGAAATCATATACAATGCTGAGGATCAAACCTAGGTTGGTTATGTGCAAAGGCAAGCGCCTTACCCACTATACTGTCTCTCTGATCCCTCTTGGGGTTTTTAATAGAAATGATCTAAGAATAGTGGGGCCGGAGCGATAGCCCAGCTGGTAGGGTGTTTGCCTTGCACACAGCCAGCCTGTGCCGGCCTGGGTTTGATCCCCGGCATCCCATATGGTCCCCGAGCACCGCCAGGAGTGATTCCTGAGTGCAGAGCCAGGAGTAACCCCTTGAGCGCCGGGTGTGACCCAAAAAGGGAAAAAAAGAAGAAAAAGAAATGATCTAAGAATAGTAAAGATAGCACACAAAATATGTGTATGTGGATTTCCTTATGGGGGTGGCTTTTGGGAGCTGAATGGAGGAGGTTCAAGAAGTTTGGGATCTGGTCCAGAACAGGAAATCCTGGGAAAGGAAAACACAAAACCAAGGATGGGTCAAGAACCCCTATCCAGGGTGGGTCTCCAGGCCTGGTGCGCATGCTTTTGCCCAGGGAAGAACCTTTTGTCAGATACTTTGCTTCTTTTTTTTTTTTTGGGGCGGGAATCATCCAGCAGTGCTCAGGGATCACTCCTGGCTCCGTGCTCAGGGATCACTCCTGGCTCCATGCTTAGGGATCACTCCTGGCTCCGTGCTCAGGGATCACTCCTGGCTCCGTGCTCAGGGATCACTCCTGGCTTCATGCTCAGGGATCACTCCTGGCTCCGTGCTCAGGGATCACTCCTGGCTCCATGCTTGGGGATCACTCCTGGCTCCGTGCTCGGGGATCACTCCTGGCTCCATGCTTAGGGATCACTCCTGGCTTCATGCTCAGGGATCACTCCTGGCTTCATGCTCAGGGATCACTCCTGGCTTCATGCTCAGGGATCACTCCTGGCTTCGTGCTCAGGGATCACTCCTGGCTCCGTGCTCAGGGATCACTCCCTGGCTCTGTGCTCAGGGATCACTCCTGGCTCTGTGCTCAGGGATCACTCCTGGCTCTGTGCTCAGGGATCACTCCTGGCTCCATGCTCAGGGATCACTCCTGGCTTCATGCTCAGGGATCACTCCTGGCTTCGTGCTCAGGGATCACTCCTGGCTCTGTGCTCAGGGATCACTCCTGGCTCTGTGCTTAGGGATCACTCCTGGCTCCGTGCTCAGGGATCACTCCTGGCTCCATGCTCAGGGATCACTCCTGGCTTCATGCTCAGGGATCACTCCTGGCTTCATGCTCAGGGATCACTCCTGGCTTCGTGCTCAGGGATCACTCCTGGCTCCGTGCTCAGGGATCACTCCTGGCTCTGTGCTCAGGGATCACTCCTGGCTCTGTGCTCAGGGATCACTCCTGGCTCCATGCTCGGGGATCACTCCTGGCTCCGTGCTCAGGGATCACTCCCTGGCTCTGTGCTCAGGGATCACTCCTGGCTCTGTGCTCAGGGATCACTCCTGGCTCCGTGCTCGGGATCACTCCTGGCTCCATGCTCGGGGATCACTCCTGGCTTCATGCTCAGGGATCACTCCTGGCTCTGTGCTCAGGGATCACTCCTGGCTCTGTGCTCAGGGATCACTCCTGGCTCCGTGCTCAGGGATCACTCCTGGCTCTGTGCTCAGGGATCACTCCTGGCTCTGTGCTCAGGGATCACTCCTGGCTCCGTGCTCAGGGATCACTCCTGGCTTGGATTGGGGGACTATATGGCATGAGACAGGACATATGGAGAAGTTACTGGTGCCCGCTCGAGCAAATCGATGATGAACGGGAAGACAGTGATACAGTGATGGGATGCCGGGATCGAACCCACATCAGTGTGTGCAAGGCAAGCACCTGCCTGGTGTGCTATGACTCCAGCCCACAGTGTTTTGGCTCTGTGTGTTTGTTGTGTAGATGCGCCCCCACGCAGGCAGAATGCTGAGGGGAGTGAGCGGCTCCAGAGGGGGCTGGCATGCTCACAGCTCCTCTCTTCTTTCCTCCCAGACATTCACTACTTCCACTGCCTGCAGATCGTGGACCTGCTCAAAGGCACCGAAGCCTCCACCAAGAACATTTTCGGCCGGTATTCTTCCCAGCGCATGAAGGCGTGGGCCACAGCCGCCGTGCAGTGCGAGGCGGCCCCCGGCGCCCAGAGCCTCTGCCCCTCTGCGGCCGCCAGGAGAAGCGCCGACCCAGAACCTGCCCTCCAGCTCCATGGCTTACGCCAAGCATAGATCCGACCCCTGGGTTGGGTTTTGGATCCGCTGCTCTGGGGTCACTCCTTGGCGCCGCACACCTGAAGTGGGAGGTCCAGCCAGAATTAACGGGGACAAGGAATCGGGTTTGGTGGGCGAGGCCTCCCCGCGCGGGGCTGAGTGCTCGCCTGGCTCAGTTACTGCTTCTCTCCCCAACCAGGATTGGCAGGAGATCGTGGCCCTGTACGAGAAGGACAACACCTACTTAGGTAAAGTGGCCGGGCCTGGGGTCCTGGTGTCCATGGGGAAGCCCCACCCCAGAGATAACAGAAATTCTAGGCTGGAGGCCCAGTCCCGGTGCTGGGCGGGGGGTGGGAGGGGGAGGGACGTGGTTCTAGATATTTGCCAGGTTGGCAGAAAGTTCTTCCAGGAGTGTGGGCTGGTTGTGGGCACTTGCTGGCCCAGCTCCTGGTAGAGGCCCCTGGGTGGCCTTAACACTCACATCTTTAGAGTGTGCGATGAGGGACCCCCCCCTCCGTGCTCCCAGTTTATACTGAGCCCTCGGGGGTGGGAGGATGTATCAGAACCTTGTGTTTGGTTTCTGTTTTCTAGTAGTATAAATAACAGTGGCTAATGCTTGCCAGACACCTTATAAATGCAAGGGATTAGGCTTGGTGTTTTTTATGAATTCTGTCTCTAAATCCTCCCAACTGTGCTCATCCGTGTTTGACAGAAGAGGGTGGATTAGGTTAAAAGGCTCTTTTTTTTTTTCACTTTCTTTTTTGAGTCATACCCAGCAATGCTCAGGGGTTACTCCTGGCTCTGCACTCAGGAATTACTCCTGGCGGTGCTCAGGGGACCATATGGGATGCCGGGATCGAACCTGGGTCGACCATGTGCAAGGCAAATGCTCTGCCCGCTGGGCTCTGTCTTCAGCCCCAGGTTAAAAGACTCTTGAGGTCCCACCTCTAGGAAGGGGGAGAGCTGGGAGCCAACCCCGTGTTCTGGGCTCGGGGTCCCTGGGCCGTGCTTGGCTGACCGCGCAGGTGCGTTTCCTGGATCCCTCGCAGTGGAACTTTCCAGCCTCCTGGTGCGCAATGTCAGCTATGAAATCCCCTCCCTGAAGAAGCAGATCTCCAAGTGCCAGCAGCTGCAGCAGGAATACAGCCGTAAGGAGGAGGAGAGCCAGGCGGGGGCCGCCGTGATGCGGGAGCAGTTTTACCACTCATGCAAGCAGTACGGAATCACGGTGAGCGTGGGGCGCCCGGCCTCTGGGACAGGCGTGGCCGGGCGCCCATCACTCACCCCGGTCCCGTTTTCTGGTGGTTTCCTTAAGTCTGTCACTCTCTGCACCTACTTCCTTCCCCAGATGGGGAGGGAGGTGCCCACTGCCCTTTGTCTCGAGCCATCTCTCGGGTCCTGTGCAGGGGGACAGTGTCCGGAGAGAGCTGCTGGCCCTGGTGAAGGACCTGCCGAGCCAGCTGGCGGAGATCGGGGGCCGGGCGCAGGAGCTCGGGGAAGCCATCGACCTGTACGAGGCCTGCGTGGGCTTCGTGGTGCGAGAGGTAAAGCGAAGCTCAGCTTCTCTCCGGGCACAGGAAGGGCTGAGCTCTGGGCCCGGGCTCCTCTGTCTCTCCTCGCTCTCGGTACTTTCATCAGATCATATTTGAGGTTTACTTTTCACACTTGAACCCGGAGTCCCTCAGAGCGTGACGGCCCAGCTGAAGCCTCGTGCCGGCTTCACCAGAGGTCTGCGGGGGTCATTTGGGTGTAGTCACTTCCTCCCCCACCTCTTACTCTGTCGTGGTGATGCCTGAGGGCCTGCACGCTTTTGTGCTGCTACCACGGGTGACGTGGGGTGCTCCTGGGGGCTGGAGCAAGGCTGGCACCGTGCCCAGTGCCATCCGGGATGTGTCCGCTGCAGCCCCGCAGAGCAGGTGTTGCCAATGCTGCGGTTCGTGCAGACGCTGGGCAACTGCACCGTGCGAGTGGAGGACGGGCTCGGAGCCCACGGTGGTGGAGCGGCCGCACCTCGAGGAGCCCTCCGGAGCAGGTGCAAGAAGACGCGGTAAGAGCTTCCTGCTGGGATCCGAGAAAGCTCCCCCCACCCCCTCCCACACACACACCCCAGGATCTACGCTGAGTCCCCAGGAAGAAAAGCAGGTTCATTGTGGGAGAGAGAAAGTGGGCTCACTGTGTGCGCAAAGGTCTCAGAAGGTCACTCTCATTTCTCCGGCTCTGTGTGTTGGTCTGCCTGCTGGTGCTGAGGGGAGAGGGGAGGTGGCAGAGCCCAGCCGCCCCCGGCCTGGCTGACGAAAGTCACGTTGGCTTTCCTGCTTTGGGGACCACACCCAGTGGCGCCCAGGGGACTCACCGCCCTCACGCAGCCCAGGGCTTCCGCTGCTTGGGCCGCATCTGGCCCTTCCTGGCTTTCTGGAGACCAGAGCGTAGGAGAGTGCTGAGACGCTCGGCACACGGGCTGCCTTTCCCAGCGAAGCCTCGGTGCCGTGCCGTGCCAGGAGACGGCATCGCGCCGCAGCCGGAGGCTGCTCCCTGGGAAAGTGGCGGGCCCGGGAAGGCCTTGCCCGCCTCCCGTCACCTGGCGCTTCTTCCTTCTAGATTGACTGGGGTGACTTTGGGGTCCAAGCGGCTTCAGATGGGGCAGACTCAGACGTCTCTGCCCAGGCTGCTGGAATCGACTGGGGCATCTCACTGGAGTCGGACGCGAAGGTTAGGATGCTCCAGGTCCGCTGCTTGCGGCTCTGGTGAGAGAACAAGCGTGTGTGGCTATGAAGTCCCGGCTCTGAAGCTAAGGTTAGGGGTGGGGAGTCTCCAAAGAGACATTATCACTCCTTCCTTCCTTCCTTCCTTCCTTCCTTCCTTCCTTCCTTCCTTCCTTCCTTCCTTCCTTCCTTCCTTCCTTCCTCCCTCCCTCCCTCCCTCCCTCCCTCCCTCCCTCCCTTCCTTCTTCCCTTCCTTCTTCCTTCCTTCCTTCCTTCCGCACTGCGCTTAGGGATCATGCCAGGCAGGGCTCAGGCACCCAAATTATTTGCCAGGGATTCACCCTGGTTGGGCCTAAGCAAGAGCCCTACTGTACTATCGCTCCGACCCTTTTTCTCCTGGTGTTTGGACAAAGTTTGGTGTATAAGCAGGAAGTTCCGTGCAACAGACGGCCGAGGGTGGAGGGATGAGTCCACTGTGCCATTATTGCCTCTTAAATCAGGCGTCAGGTCACTGACGCGGACAGTGGTTGAACTTGCCAGGGGCCTTGGCCTATTTCTGCTCTCTTTGCTGGGAACCTCCGCCCAGCTCTGCCGGGCTCTTTGCTCTCCACCCAGGAAGCTGCGAGTGACGAGATTGACTGGGGAGATTCGGCCACCACCGACTTGGAGATCACCGTGCTGGAAGCCGGAACCCAGGGTGAGTGTGTGCTGACCCTCCCCGTCTCAGCTGGCCTGGCACCCCTTCACAGTCGCAGAACAGCAGGCGCAAAGCTGAGATGAAACTTCTCACACCAGCCAACTGTTTTATCAAAATATTGATGCAATGTGAAATTCTGAAAATCAGTCTAGGAATGCGTAACAGTTTGTCTGCGGAATGTGGGTCAGCAGCTCCCGTTGGCCGCCCTCCTGTCTCCTTGCCTGCAGAGCCGCTGTAGTGGTGCTCGAAGCCACTAGGGGGGCAGTGCAGGATGACACTTTACCTCCGGAGGCAGGGCAGACCCTCCCAAGCGGATCCTAGCTCCGTGGAGGGGCTTCCCAGACTGGGATTGGCAGTAGGGTCTGTGTAGGACTGAGACATGTGGGATAGGGTAAGCCTCCCCTTGGGTTGGGACAGAAAGTGGCTTCAGGGCTGGAGCGATAGTAGAGCTGGTAGGGTGTTTGCCTTGTATGTGACCCCTGGGTGTTTTGTTTGATTTTGGGCAACAGCTGGCTATGCCGAAGGGTTACTCCTGGCTCTGCATTGATGAATCACTCCTGGCAGGCTCGCTGGGCCAGGGATCAAGCCTGGGTCAGCTGCAAACAAGGCATGTGTCCTACCTGCTGTACTTTTTGCTCTGGCCCCATTTTTGCTTTTTGCTGTTGTTGTTTGCTTTTTGGGTCACACCGGCGATGCTCAGGGGTTTCTCCTGGCTCTGCACTCAGGAATTACTCCTGGCGGTGCTCGGGGGACCATATGGGATGCCGGGATCGAACCTGAGCCGGCATGGGCCAGCCGTGTGCAAGGCAAACGCCTTACCCGCTGGGCTATCGCTCTGGCCCTTTGGCCCCATTTTTTCTTTTCTTTTTTTTTTTTCTTTTTGGGTCACACCTGGCGATGTTCAGGGGTTACTCCTGGCTCTGCACTCAGGAATTACTCCTGGCGTACTCAGGGACCATATGGGATGCCGGGGATCAAACCCGGTCATCTGTGTCAAGGCAAACACCTTATCTGCTGTACCATTGTTCCCACCGTATGTTTTTTTCTTTATTTTTTGCTGTTTGTTTTGGGTACCCACACTCAGTGATGCTCAGGGGTTACTACTGGCTCTGCACTCAGGGATCACTCCTGGCGGTCTCTGGGGACCATTTGTGGTACAGGGTATCAAACCCAGGTCGGCTGTGTGGAGGGCAGACACCTACCCGCTGGACTATCTCTCTGCCCCAGATGAGGCTTTACTCCCTGGATCCCATGGGATCCCTCAAGCAGCGCCAGAAGTAAGTTCTGAGCGCAAAGCCAGGAGTAATCCCTGAGTATTACCAGATGTGGCCCCACCCACCATTGCCACCACCAAAATAAAGAAAAGAAAGTAACTTGTGCATCCAGTGTGTGTCCTTACTGACCCGCCAGGCTCCCAGACCCAAGGGGCTTCTCCCATGCTCTGCCTCTATGTCCTGGCAGCTCCGGAAGGTGTGGCGAGGGCCCGGATGCTCTGACGCTTCTTGAATACCCCGAGACCCGGAATCAGTTCATTGACGAGCTCATGGAGGTACCTCCGTCCTTTGGGAGGAAGGGTGGGACGCCTGACTCCAGCAAAGGCTGCGCCACCCAGATGCGTCACCCCACCTTCCTGCTGGGGACACGTGCGGCCCTCCTTGTTCTAACACCAGCCCTTACCTGTCAGAACCCCCCACCCCCATGCCATTTAGCAGGTGTTTATCGCGCGGCTCCTGGATCCTGGCACTGTCTCCGGTGCCAGAGATTGAGCTGGGAATAAGACACAGACCTTCACCTCAGGAAGCTGCTATTTTAATGGGAAGGCAACCAAGAAAACAGACGAGCAGTAAATGCAGCGTGTTTGTCATTAACCTAAGTGTCCTGGAGCAGAAGGAAGCCGGGAGAGGGAAGGGCCTTGGTGTGCAGAGGGCCACTGCCGGCAGGCACAGAGCAGGCCATGGGCATGAGCCAACAGAGGACGGACTGCCTCCAGTGGACAGGGCAGCCTCGGGCTCTGGAGGGACAAGGAAGCCAGAGGTCGCACAGCTGCACCGACGAGGGACAGTAAGGCTGTTGCGATCTCTGTTCATAGCAGGGATGGTGTTGAGAGGAAGTCGGCCCTCCCCCGCCGCTCTGGCCCTGTGTCTCATTCTCATGTTGTGAGCAGTCTGAAGGTTTGGCTCCTGATGCGGCTTTCGGTTTGGACCAAACTTGTGTCTGTCCTCAGCTGGAGATCTTCCTGTCCCAGAGAGCAGTGGAGATGGGTGAGGAGGCTGACATCCTGTCCGTGAGCCAGTTCCAGCTGGCTCCCCGCCATCCTGCAGGGCCAGACCCAGGAGAAGATGGTTTCCATGGTGTCGGTGCTCCAGGATCTGATTGGCCGGCTGACCAGTCTCCGCATGCAGCACCTGTTCATGATCCTGGCCTCACCCAGGTCTGGTTCTCCCTTTGAAGTGGGGCTGTTCGGCTCTTGGGGCCACACCTGGCCATGCTCAGGGGTTGCTCCCATCAGTGTTTGGAGGCGCTGTGCAGTGCCGGGACTGAGCCCTGGTCTCCTGCATGCCAGAGCGCTGTCACTGGCCAAGGACTGCCGTCTGCCCAGTTCCTCTGTGACCCCTCAGAACTCGTCCCTGCCTATTACAGCGCCGCCCCAGTGGGGAAACAGAATCCTCTGGGACAGGATGGGGCAGGTCTGATGGCTGCAGGCAGAGTCTGTTTTCCCTGTAGGGTGGGGGGGAACCCAGGGAGGTTGGAATTTCTCACTGAGAATGATGGAAGGCCGCAGAGGCAGAGAGGCTGAGTCCGGACGTTGTGCCCTGAGCCCCACGGCCCAGCCGCCGAATGGGCAGAGCGGCACCAGGCTGACCGGGTTGCCCCTGCCCAGGTACGTGGACCGAGTGAGCGGAGCTCCTGCAGCAGAAGCTGAAGCAGTCGCAGCTGCTGGCGCTGAAGAAGGAGCTGATGGTGGAGAAGCAGCAGGCGGCCCTGCACGAACAGGCCGCCCTGGAGCCCAGGCTCGACCTGCTGCTGGAGAAGACCAAGGAGCTGCAGCGGCTGGTGAGCCGGGGGCACAGGCCGGCAGGGAGGGGCCCTGGCTCCCCGCCGCACCTCCTGCTCACGCACCTGCCGTCTCTCAGATCGAAGCCGACATTTCCAAGAGGTACAACGGGCGCCGGTGAACCTGATGGGGACCACTGTGTGACGCCCTCCCTCCTGCCCGGCTCCTCGGCCATCAGGACGGGGGACAGCCAGGGCCAGCGTGCAGAGTCGGCGGCCGGGACTCGAAAGCCACGCACTGGAGCCCGTCGGTTACGGTGGTGGGCCCTGCCATCTGTCTGCTCGAGGCTGCAGCCTTCGCCCCTTCTCATGGTCGAGTCTGTCTTAATAAAGGAGGAAGTAACTCGGCTCTCCTGGTTGCTGCTTCTGTGGGCGAGACTTGAGGCTCCAACCAATGTCTGTGGGGCTCTCGGTCCCCTGGCCCAGCCTGGGGTCTTGCCTCTTGGCATCCGGTGACAGGGAGGCCTCCAGCTTAGTGCCGACAAATGGCTGGCCTGGGCTCATTCTCTCCTCGGCTGCCCAAGGAGGCCCAGGCCACCCTACTCAGGTCAGAGGCACCAGGGAGCAGTGAAGTGGCCGCCTCTCGGAGGCGGGCAGCACGCTTTCCTTTGAATCGGAGCTTACCTCCGGGCCCAGGGAAACGCGGCTCCGGAGGAAGGGGCCAATAAAAAGGTGGAGACGGGATTTGTCCCTCCACTGCGCCGCGCGGCCGCTTCCCACCCGTAACCGCCCGCTGTCCGATTGGGTGGAGCCCACCCCGACAGCACCCCCTCCCCAGCCGCCTGCCCATCCCCGTTTCCCAGGAAGGGCAGGGGGTTGGGGGTGGCCAGCAATTCGATTTTAATTTCATAGCAGAGCAGTTGATTCATGGCTCTTTGTCGCTGGCGTTGACTCCCCGTAATGACTTTCCATCAAAATGAAAAGTGGAGTGACACCACTCATTATTCCTGCTGCTTGTTATCTCAGTTCTGGGGAGGGCCGCCCCCTCCCTGCTGCCTTTCAGCCGTCCTGGACAGTGAGTGATGGCCCCTATTAATCACCGACCCAGCGGACTCCGGCGGATACACGCCTCTCAAAGGAGAGGGAGATAAGACAGCGTGGACCGCTCGAAGCCGCCTCCTATCAATTAATGTCAGCCCATTGCTTCCCCCCAATCTTTGCTCACCTCCTTTTGGGGGGACTGTGGGGCGAAAGGCGAGGATCGAAGAAGGGAGAGGGCCGGAGTGGATGGGTGAGGTGGACCGTCCTTGGAGAAGCAGGTGTGCCCTGCCCAACGCTGCGGCCCCTCTCGGTCCCGCTTCCTCCTTCAGTCGCAGGCGAGCCCCGTCAATACAGCCGTCTCTTGGCCGCCCTCGCCGCTGCTCCCCAGCTGGCGCCACTCTTGCAAACGCCAGCGCACCTGCAGAGCTTTAGCGAGAAAGTCCGGAGGTCATGTGTTCACGGCAGGCTGGGATCAGGCCTCCAGGCTCTCCTGCCCTTGTCGAGAGCAGCTCACCTGTTCCTTGGCCTCTGGGGCCAAAGGGAGCAAGCCTGAGGGCCTCCCCAGCCATGCAAGAGACATGGACTTGGAACGGGTTCCCAGCAGATGGGGATCACCTTGGTGGTGCGGTTGAGGGGACTTCTCCCACGGGGTGAGAGTACTCTGCAGCCCACCTGCTGAAATGAGGCCTCTCCCGACTGCTGGGTGCTGTGAGCGGTTTCTTCTCGGGGTTTGGTGGTTTATTTGTTTTCTGCGGGATTGAATCCGGTACCCACACATGCAGGGCAAGTGCCTGATCACTGAGCCACATCTCAGCCCTGTGCGTTGTGTTCTGGGGTCTCCCTGGTGAAGGCGCAGCCTGTGCCCCCGTGCCCTCAGCCCTGTGGCTGCTCGCCCCGCAGGAGCGCAGCTCCAGCCCCTGCATCTGCCTGGACGGTCTCTGACCGCACCACCGTTCCTGCCCGTTTTTCTCAGAATGGCCCGGGAGGTGATGATGACGAGCAAATGAGCGGGAAGTCACAGGCCCCTTGGCGCAGCGCCCGGCCCGCCGTAAGTGCTCGCTGGACAGCCGGGCCTCTGGTTTGGTTTGTGAGGCATCGCTAAAGACCCCTCGTGGCCCAACTTGCTTTCTTGAACGCGAGAGCTGAGCTTATGGAGCTTGAAGCCTGAGCTCCAAACAGCCGGGTTTCCAGGAGTTGTCAGAAAACAAGTGTTCGGGAGAGCCAGGCGGGAGGCCAAGAATCTCTCAACTTCATTACTAACTTCATGCCGCCTCTTGGTGGTGAAGATTCAAAAAACGCTTATTAGCAAGAACGCCCAGCGCCACCTTCCTGTCACTAAATCCAGCCACTGCCCACACCTCATATGGCCTTTTTTTTTTTTTTTTTTTTTGCTCAGCCTACCTTTGCACACATCCACTGGGTCTCCCAGAGTGGACTCTCCTCCTGGGTCACAGCAGAGAAGCCCCTTTGCACTGCAGCCTGCCATGGCTGACGATGAACGTGGGCCATGTAGAGGGCTAATGACAGCCTGCCTGGGTTCTAGCAGCCCCCAAGGGCTGGGGAAGGTGTGGGGAGAGGAGAAGGGGTCCAACCAGGGGGGGCCCGTTTGCCCCGACCTGTGGAAGACGGAGTTCTCTGCTTCACGGAGACCGAAAGTCCACCCAACTAGAAAATGACCTGTCTCCGAGTTCTGACCCGAAGACCAGGAAAGCAGCCAGTGGGAGGAGAGCCAGCCGTCAGGCTGTGGGTGCTGCCGCTGGCTGGGTGCACCCTGTCCCGTCCATTTTCATTGTTCTCCTTCACTGACTTTATTTTTTTAATTTATTTATTTTGCTTTTTTAGATCACACCTGGCAATGCTCGGGGGTTACCCCCTAGCTCTGCATGCAGGAATTACTCCCGGCGGTGCTCAGGGGGACCATATGGGATGCCCGGGATCGAACCCAGGTTGACTGCGTGCAAGGCAAACGCCACCCGCTGTGCTATCTCTCCGGCCCCCTCCTTCATGGACTTTAATGTATATCTGCTGTCCAACGGTCCTTTTATTTTTATTTATTTGCCCTGGCTCAGCACTCACTGGTGGGCTTGGGGGACCATTTAGGATGCTGGGGATTAAACCTGGGTCAGCCACATGCAAGACAAGTGCCCTGTACTATCACTCCGACACCCCAACCCTCCTTTCAGTTGCCCCTTGCTTCCTATTCCACCCCTTTCCCCACCCCCATCCCCGAATAAACACATGAACACAGTCTAATGACTGAGTTTAGGTGGGAGTCACAGGCAAAGCAATACACAGGTAGCCTGTCTTCTCTAGTCCCGACCCCTGGTCAAATCCTGGCTGCCTCTGTGGCCTTGGGCAAGGCCCTAGCCCTCTCTGCCTCATTTCCTTCACCTGTCCAGTGAGGACAGAGCCCCTACCAATGGACGGCATGAGAGCCCCGCCTGTGCAGGGCACAGGGAGACCCGGATATCAGCTGTCATGAGGCAGAGACCTGGGAATATGCTGACGCCACGAATTCATGCAGGTCTTGATGCTGTCTGTTCCCGATCCCCAACCAAACCAGCTGCCCACGCTTCCTTCCTCTGATACCCATGTGCCTTTGCCATGTTGCTAAGGGACTGTGTGTGTGTGTGTGTGTGTGTCCTTTTAGTCACACCTGGCTATGCTCAGGGTTACTCCTTGCTGTGCTCTGGGGACCATGTGGGATGCCGGGATCGAACCTGGGTCAGCCGTGTGCAAGGCGAACGCCCTCCCGCTGTGCTGTCGCTCCTGCCCCACTAAGGGACTTAGCCATTCCCTTGCTTAGAAACCCTCTGCTTACTTTGCTCCCCTCAATCCCACGTCACAGTCTGGGGCCCCACCACCTCTCTAGTCCGGGTGCCCACTCAGGACACCAGTCCTTCCTCGATGCCCAAAGCTCCAGTCTGCTCCCTTCCGCCCCGCCTCCCCACCCCCACCCAGCCTTCTTGACCGCCTGGGCCCCAGGAGGCAGCACCGTGCACATGGCCTGTCCCTCAGCACAGCCCCAGCCCCGTGCAGATGCCCTTCAGAAACCCCTGCTGGCCGTCACGCCCTGAGCCTGCGCCCCGACCTGGGCTGCTTCCCTGTCCTGCTCATTGTCGTGGTCAGTGCTGGGGGCAACTCCCGGCGGTTCCCAGAGGGCCGCTTGGTGCCAAGGATTGAACCCAGGGCCCCCCGCCTGCAATCCACAGTGCCCCAGCCCTGGGAGCTGACTCCCAGCCACCTCTGGAATCTCAGACTTTTCAACATCAATTGTCCTAATGATCTCCCAAATGACTCCAGGCACTAAAATATGGTCACGTGCCTCACATTAGCGCAAGAGAAAGCATCACGGAACTCTGGGTCTCTGGGAAGAAAACTGTGTTTACGGAAGCTTTTCAAGGAACACAGATTAACATCCCTGCTTCCAGCTCTCCCGGGTGCAGCCACGCTGAGGATCGGCCCCATCCCTCATCCCATGGAAGGTTCTTCTGGGGGGCTCTGAGGGCGGGGAGGAGAGGGCCAGCACCCCAACCTCCTACAGCTTGCCTTGCTGTGTAGACCGGGGTTTGCTGATGAAGTGGGTCAGCCCCATTTCCTGAAAGCTGCCCAGATGCGTGGTTCTGAACAGCCCAGGGAGTCTGGCCTGAGAAGCACCTTCCCGGCTGGCGCCTGCCTGGCACATCCTAAACCCAGCAGGAGAGCGTCAAGCCCGCCACAGGACCGAGTGCCCGCTGCCCCGCAGATGCCGCTGACCTCCAGATGCCCTTCCTCTCAGGGGCGGGGGCAGAGCGAGCAGAGGAGACTGGCCCGGAGTCAAAGTCTTCCTCATCCCCCCTGCCACCCTCCTCGCCTTCTCTGGACTTCAAAGAAAACCAGTGGAATATTTAAACTTCTCCTGTGTGTCTAATAAAAAGTTCTGCACTATTTAACGCCCCAGCTATCCATTACTGTCGGGAGCTGCCCTCTCCCTCCCAGCCTGCCCCTCCTTCCCGCTCCCCAAAACCACGCGCAGCAAAGCCATTTGTCAAAGCTCTGCAGCGGGTCTGCGCTTGGCTGTGTCTGAAAGGACAAGCCGCCCCACGGGGAAGGTGGGAATGAAAAAGGGGCTATGCAAATTGCTGCTTAATCTGCAGAGAAACACCCAGGCTTTGGGGAGATGCTCATTACTTCTTTTTTAACTGTGATTAACGGGCAAATTAAACCCAAGCCCTTAGCTCTCTGCTGGCAGAAGACTTGAACGCAGAGCCCAGGGCTGGGAGAGGGCGGAGGGACGTGCTTGCCTACAGCTGCAGCTCTAAGTGGGGAGAGTCCAATGGCTGGAGCCTGAGGGCCCTTTAACTGGCCTTCAGCGTGATGGTGGGTGGGAGGGGACCCAGACAGAATAAGGGGGTGCAGAGCCAACACCACTCCCCTAAACACGTGGAGAGGAAGGACCTCAGGCCCTTTTGGGGGGGAGTCACAGGAGAAAGAACGGAGCCTCCTGAAGTTGCTGCTACCCCCTCCTTTTCAGCCACAGAACAATAACAATTGATCGTAGTGATAATATAAGAGAATCCTTCGGCCTCACCTCCAGAACATGCTGAGGGCTTCAGCCACTGAGTCTCAGGTCGGACCAACCCAAGCGGGGCTGAGAAGGCGAGGACTAGGAACCACTGCACAGGCAGTGCAGTGCACTTAGGAACCCAGACCAGCCTTGAGGCCTAGCAGCTCGGGAGCAGGGGAGAGGCAGGGGAGCAAGCAGGAGGCAGGAGGGGGCCCTGGGGGTGCCAGGGCAGCGGAGACCCTGGGCAGTCTCTGACTCAGGTTGCCAAGGTCACATGCAGCCCACGTGGCCTGTCACAAGTCAACAGAATTAGGGGCCGGAGCGATAGCCTAGCGGGTAGGGCGTTTGCCTTGCACGCTGGCTGGCCCATGCCGGCCCGGGTTTGATTCCTGGCATCCCATATGGTCCCCGAGCACCGCCAGGAGTAATTCCTGAGTGCAGAGCCAGGACTAACCCCTGAGCATTGCCGGGTGCGACCCTAAAAAAAAAAAAAAAAAAAAAAAAAGTCAACAGAATTACCCAAACTCCAGTTAGGCTCCACCTGTGGACCTGTGTGTGAGCGAGAGCCAGGCCGGGCAGGGAACGTGGCTCAGAGGGTGGCAATGCACCTTTCTCATGCTGAAGCCTTGGGTTTGGTCCCCAGTACCACGCGTGGCCCACAGCACTAAGCCAGGAGTCACCCTGGAGCACCACGCTGCGATTAGCCCCGGAGTACCAACTGGATTTGGTCCTCTTAACAAAGCCGATATCTGACCCCCCAACTCATAACAAAACTTACCATTGCTAAGGGGAGATGGGGCTTCCAAAGCCATGCCCGAGGGCCAGAGGACCACTCCTGGTCATTGCTAAATGGGCCAGACAGTTCAAGGCTCAGGCCCAGTGAGGTGGTGCTGCCTGGGTCCAGTGTTGCTGGGCACTATCAGAACCAGCAGTATTTGGGGGGGCTCAGGGTTACACCCCATGGTGCTCCAGGGGCCAAGCAATACCCCGTCCTGACCCAAGCCCAGCCTGGAAACGGAGCATCTTCATGCTTCGTCAGACCTGTGTGGCTTGTGTGGTTGTGTCGTCCCCCAACGGCCGGCCCCTCTGTTGGTCCTGTGGGCCCGCTGACCCCTTCCGATCGCAACATGTGAGTGGGCTCTCGGGAGATTAGCTAGAACTCACGTGCTCGGCAGAAAATCAGGGCCGGCCGACTGTGGAGCCTGCAACTCCGGAGGCGGCTGTGTGGCAGGGAACCTGGAAGGGGGCTCCCTGGGTCACGCAGACCCTCCCCCTCCCCGAGCCTGGAGTGATCTGGACGCGAGATGACAGGGCTCGGTGACAGACTGTCAGCCTGATGGGCCCGAGGAGAGACAGGGCCCCGTATTTTATTTTTGTCGTGGAGTCCATCAGTCGGTCTGTCATAGAAACCAGGCCTGACAGCTCACGCTGCAACTCAGCTCACTTTCCTTAACTCCTGCTGCCCGGCTCCACCATCTATTAAAACATCCCGGGCTGTCAGGGATATTAAAAGGCTCTGTCACTCCTTCTTAAAACAGTCATAAATACACTCTGGACATGAGCGTTTGGGCAGGAGCCCCGGGCAGAGGGGCAGAGAGTGGAGCAGGGATGGCTACCTCACAGGACAGTCCCAGTGTCCACCCCAGAGGATGGTTAGAGGACAGCCTCAGTGCCCGCCCGGGGATGGTTACAGGACAGCCTCAGTGCCCGCCCCCGGGGATGGTTACAGGACAGCCTCAGTGCCCGCCCCGGGGATGGCTACAGGACAGCCTCAGTGCCCTCCCGGGGGACGGTTACAGGACAGCCTCAGTGCCCGCCCCGGGATGGTTACAGGACAGCCTCAGTGCCTGCCCCGGGGATGGTTACAGGACAGCCTCAGTGCCCGCCCCCGGGGATGGTTACAGGACAGCCTCAGTGCCTGCCCCGGGGATGGTTACAGGACAGCCTCAGTGCCCGCCCCGGGGATGGTTACAGGACAGCCTCAGTGCCTGCCCCGGGGATGGCTACCTCACAGGTCAGCCCCAGTGCCTGCCCCGGGCAGTTGGAGCCAGGCCCGCTCCTTTCTCTCTCCAAGGCAAGAGGCAAGGCGATCAGCAACAGCTGCTGAGGCCTGGCGCATGCCACAGTCTTTGCGCCTAGGACGGGGCCTTTGTTGATACAGCCACACCTTGGCTTCTCTCAGCCTCCCTGGTGCTTCTAAGTCTCGGTCCTGCCCGCCCACAGGGTTGTCTCTCCCCAGGCCTCCCCGTGGCGCTGCCTCCACTATGGAGTTTGCTCGCAAGTCCTCTTCTGCCCTCCCTGGCCCCCCACCACCTAGTAACTGGCTCACCCAGGCAAAAGAGTCTTAGTGGGGACCAGCTCCCGCCCCTAAGCTCCCCAGAGTGAGACGAGGACTCCAGCCAGCCCTGGATTCCAGCTTCTCCCCTAGTTAGAGATCACAAGTTTGGGGGGTTTGTGTTTGGACCACACACAGCAGTATTCGGGGTTATTCTAGATTTGGTGCTCCGGGGCCTGGTGGGGCCTGGGGTTCAGAGTCTCGAGCTCCCATCCATAAAGCACGCAGGCCTCTGCGCCATCTCCCCGCTTCCCGGTCACTCACTGGAGGTCCCTTTCTGCCTGGGAACCTCCTAGCTGCCAAGCAGGTTCCTTTCCTCTCTCACCTCTGAGACTTACACGAGGGCTCTGGCTGTTTGCCAGGAGCGGTCCCTCACTTCGGGAGTGTCCTCTTTGGGAGGGGAGGACATTTGGGCATGCAGGAGCCTAAGCCCTGCGTGATCTCTGGCCGGCTCTGACTCCGGGTCCATGCCTGCAGCTTGAGCTGAGTAAATGCCTCACTTGCTGAAGCCAACTGCACGTCTTGCCAGGGTCTGCTCTGAGCTGCAGGGTCCGCTCCCAGGCCCTGCGTCTCTCAGGAAGGACTAGCTCTGGCTTCTGCCCGCTGGGGACACTAGCACGGACTCCTCGCAGTTCTTTCATTCGGTTCAAAATATTTTCTTTCTGGGGCCGGAGCGATAGCCCAGTGGGTAGGGCGTTTGCCTTGCACGCGGCCGGCCCATGCCGGCCGGGTGCGATCCCCGGCATCCCATATGGTCCCCGAGCACCGCCAGGAGTGATTCCTGAGTGCAGAGCCAGGAGTAACCCCTGAGCATTGCCGGTGTGACTCAAAAAAGAAAAAAAATATATTTTTCTTTCTTTCTTTGTTTCCTCCTTTCTTTACTTTTTGGGCCAGACTCGCTGTGCTCAGGGCTTACTCCTGGCTCTGAGCTCAGGGGATCATTCCTGGTGGAATTGGGGGAACCATATAGGATGCCGGGGCTTGAACCCAGACTGGTGTCATGAAAGACAGACGTCCCACTCACTGTACTTATTGCTCTGGCCCCAGCTCAGAATGCTTTCTAGGGGCTGGAGCGATAGCACTGTGGTAGGGTGTTTGCCCTGCACATGGCTGACCTGAGTTCGATCCCCAGCATCCCATATGGTCCCCCAAGCCCCGCCAGGAGTAATTCTTGAGCGCAGAGCCAGGAGTAACCTCTGAGCATTGCTAAGCATGACCCAAAAAGCAAAAAAAAAAAAAGTTTTCTAAATAGCAGATGGTAATTTACCTTCTTAAGATCTTTTCCAGGGGCCGGAGCGATAGCCCAGTGGGTAGGGCGTTGTTTGCCTTGCACGCGACCGGCCTGTGCCGCCCAGGTTCGATCCCTGGCATCCCATATGGTCCCCTGAGCACCACCAGGGAGTAATTCCTGAGTGCAGAGCCAGGAGTGACCCCTGAGCACGCCGGTGTGACCCAAAAAAGCAAAAAAAAAAAAAAAAAAAAGATCTTTTTCCAAATAGTTGGCCTCCACCATCACCACTCCTACATGTTTTTGGTAGAGGGCAGACCTGGTAGTGCTCAGGGCTGACTTCTGACTCTGTGCTCAGGGATCACTCCTGGTAGGGCTTAGGGGGACCATATGTGCTGCTAGAGATTGAACCCAGGTTAGCCGTGCGAGGCTAGCGCCCTCCCTGCTGTACTATCTCTATAGCCCACTCTGGCCCTCTCTTGCACCATTGTTTGTTGGTTGGTTGGTTTTGGGGTCACATCCAGTGATAGTCACAGGTTATTCCTGGCTCTGCACTCAGGAATTACTCCTGGCAGTGCTCGGGGATGTCAGGGATCCAACCTAGGTTGGCGCTGCAAGGCAAGTGCCCGACCTGCTGTCTCCCCGTGTCCTTTACAGCATTCTTTGGTAACCTTCCCTCTTCCCTGGGAACAGGAGGCCTCAGAAAGGAGGAAGGAGCAAGAGACGCTCTGACCTGAGTCTAGAGGGCCCTGTCTGAGCCCCTGTAAAGACACGGGCTGGTGGGGAGGCACGGAGTGGGAGATGGGTGGGGACACTCACAGGTCATCAATGACTGGGGGTCCTGGGTGTGAGCAGAGGCCGGATAAGGCCCTGCAGCTGCTCACCAGCTGCTTCCATGTGGCCAGTATGTGCCAGCTAGTCCCAGATGGCGGACCCTTCACCCTCAGAGGTCACAGGGCCAGCTGCAGGGCAGTGGGCAAAGGCTTCTGTGCCCTGGGAGCCCCCAGGCTGGATCTGGGACCCCATAGGCAGGATGTAGAGAGGAAACTGAACCCCTAGCATCCACTCTCATAAAGGACCAGCTATCCCCCACCCCTGCCCACTCTCTGCCCCCCCTACCCCTCCCACCTGCTTCCGGCCATCTTCTCCCCCTCCCCCACCCCATCCGGGTCCCACCTGCCCCCTTTTCTCCCTCCCTCTTTTGCTCTCTTCACCCTCCCTCTAGCCAGCCTCATCTCCATGGTGATAAAAGGAGGGGCGGGTGGGCTGCAGGCCCGTATTTTTCAGTGGCCCCATAATAGCCCCTTTCTCTGCAGACGCTGCTGCTGCCTGTGGAACTAATCTCCCCTGCCCATCAGCTCACAAAGGGCCCTGCACGCCCTCCCGCAGCCCCCCCACCCCTGCCCTCTCTGACCTGCAGCCTGTTTCGGGGGCGTTTGCAGCCCTCCAGGGCCTGCAGCTGGGCCTCTCTCACGGGATCCTGCACGCAGGCAGGGTCACCCCGGCTGACCTCCCCCGGGGACAGAGGTCACGCCCCTCTGGGGTCTCTGATGTGATTGGAAGGGAGGTGAAGAGAGGGTGGGGAGGAGGCCTCCTCTTTAATGTAAAATTAAAAGACTCCCTTTGCCTTTTCTGTCTGTGCCTGTGGCAGGCCTGGGTCGAGGGGCTTAGGATCCCGCCCCTGGGGAGCCTGGGCATCTTCTAAACGTGCTGGATTCCTCAGTGGGTCTAGGCCAAATCTGGAGCCGGGTGGGATGGGG
>JAJIBD010032912.1:0-109729 GCA_021461705.1 Cryptotis parvus | reverse complement strand
TCTCTCATTTGAGAGAAGCGTGATATTCAAAGCATACCTCTTTCAATTCCTCTTTAGGAGACCCAAATAGCATTTTATGAATAAGAAAACCTATTAGAAACATCTACTAAATAATATCTATTTCCAAGGAAAAGACCAAATGTTTTGTTTCCTTCTTTTTTCTCTCTTTCTTACTTTCTATTTTTTTTTATCCTTCCTTAACTAAAACCATCACTTTTTCTGATTCACCAGCCAGTTCTCTGGCAACCTTAGTTTTGTTGTCAATATTCATTGGTTTAGAATTAATATTTTAAACCATACATTTCTTCTTGTAGTACTATATTACTGTATTATTATACCAATGGTTAGGAACATAAACTCTAATGCCAAATCACCTGGATCCAGATCAGGTCCTTCAACTAACTATATTTAAATGGAGGAAATAGTTATTTAACTGCCTTTGGTTTCAGTTTTCTAACTGTGAACTAGATATAATTACAGTAATGGAATCCAAGTCCCCAAAATATGACACCACTCATATTTTATAAAACTTAAATAGAATTACCAAAAAAACCCAGGAGCAATAAAGTCACAATGACCTCCACCTATTCACCCTTCAATCCTGAAACAGGTTTCCCCATATGCAAGATTCCCTACCTATACTGGGAAGAAGATATTATTATTATTATTGTGTTAAATTATTAGCATTATTATTATTATAATTATTATTATTGTTGCAAGCTGGCTTCCGAAAAGGATTCAGCACAATCGACCATATCCTCACAGTAACCAAGTTCATTGAGGTTTGAAGGGAATTCAAGATGCCGCTCTGTCTCATGTTCATTGATTTAAAGAAAGCCTTTGATTCTGTGGAGACTGAAGTGGTCATCAAAGCCCCTAGCCAAACAGGGCTTTCAACCCAATACATCAAGATCCTTCGTGAGCTGTATTATGAATTCACCACCAGGATCTCACCATTCTAAAAGTGATCATTGATGTCAAAGAGGGGATCGGCAGGGAGATACCATTTCACCAAAACTCTTCAGCACCACCCTCGAGAACATCATGCAACAGTTAGAATGGAAAGGAATGGGAGTGAAGATAGATGGTTGGCAACTACACCACCTACACTTCACTGATGACATCGTTCTAATAACACCAAACATTAACCAAGCACTACAAATGCTGGCTGACTTTGACCGAGAATGTGGAAAGATAGGTCTACAGCTGAATCTCAACAAAACTATGTTCATGAAAAATGAACTAATTCCAGAGGCCCCCATTCACTCTCAATGGAACAAACATCTCTGAATGCAGCAGTTATGTGTACCTAGGTCGAGAAGTCAACATGATGAAAGACCTAAAACCTGAGCTGTGCAGGAGGAAGAGAGCAGCATGAAATGCCCTCAAAAGCATCGAAGAAATAGCTAAAAAGACAAAGAACCTCCGGCTCTGGGCACATCTCTTCGACTCCACCATTCTCCCTGCATTAACATACGCCTCAGAGACCTGGGCCCTATGAAAGCAGGATGACAATGCTATCCGGGTCTCCCAAAGAGGAATCGAAAGAGCTATGCTTGGAATATCATGCCTCACTCAAGTGAAAGAGCCGGAATCCACAGTTCTGACCTCTGTCGCTGTTCCAGAGTCAGGGGCGCTGTCTCATTTGCCAAGACATCGAAAATCAGATGGGCTAGACATGTAATGTGATTTGGAGACGACCACTTGACTAGAGTTGTTACTGACTGGATCCCACGGGATGTCAAAAGATCACGTGGCCGCCCACCTACAAGATGGTCAGACTTTTTCGTCAATACCCTGAATGAAAGGTTTGAGGCTCTTCGTATTCCTTTAGTAACCAGATGCGTTGGGCTACACTGGCAAGGGATAGGGTCAAATGGAAATGTTACTGGTGCCCGCTTGAGCAAATCAATGAATAATGGGATGTCAAGTGATCAAGTGATTATTATTATCGTTGTTATTGTTATCATCATCATCATCATTATCATTATAATTTTTTGTTTGGGAAGCACACTTAGCAGTGCTCAAGGGCTTACTCCTGGATCTATTATAGGGTATCACTCCTGGTGGTGCTGAGGAGAAACCATATGTCATATCAAACCAGGGTCAACTGCCCTGTAACCAAGTCTCTCTGAACCTCAGTATTATCTCTCTGGCCCCAAGACATAATTACCACCTGAGAGAATTTGGGGTAGAAATCTGTACAGATTTACTTAACTAAGACTTATTTCTTTAATTAAGTCTTAACTATTAACTACCTTTCCAAACTCTACCCCAAATCTCCTGTTCATTCTTTGCAAATTTATTCCTTGTCAAAAATGTATAAAAGTTGCTGCTTCTAGTGACTTTAGGACTTCATTTTCTAGTGAAGGATCCTATGTACAAGTGAAAAGTGAGTAAAATGGTTATGTACTTCTCATATTTATCTGATTTTGTCTTAGCTTGCTGACAAAGTCAGGAACACTAGGAGAATTTGAACATGGAATAGTCATAAAGCATCTTGATATTCCATAGAAAACTCTATCCTCCTGTACAATGCCCTCTACCTCTTGGTACTGTCCTTAGTTAATATAATCAAAGTCCGTGGAGCAGTGCCTGTGCAGAGTTAGAGCTCAGTAAACATTAACCATTATTATTGTATTATCTACCAGGCTTTATATTGTCTCACTATTTTGAAAAAAAATGTGTCAGTACTTAAAACTTCTTTAAGTGTTTGAGGCCCTGATTTCAGTGCTCAGCACCACATACCAGTTTCCCTAAAACAGGTGAATATCAACTCCAGAATAATCCCACTGGACAATTGATCACATCTCATTTTAACTTATTTGATGGCAGTCATCTCTGATGCATGATGATCAGACCTAGGTCTAAATTAATCCAAACAAATCAACGGAAAATCTATCAAAAATTATCAGCATAACGTCCATTTTGGTCTGTAATTGTTTTTTATTGAAGTGGCAGACTTTTATGTTTGGTTTTATGTTTTTACTGAGCTTTTGTTTTGTGTTTATAAGCATGCTGTTTTAAAATATCATTAGGACCCACAGCTGTGCTGCGCCCGGCCCCACGTGGTGTGGCCCATGTAGTTCTGGGGCGGTAAATGGCTCAACCAGCCCCTGGCCGAGTCCAACATAGCTTCTAGGGGTTCGTTCACACGTGCTGGGGGTGGGGGCATGATGCTAGCACGTGAAGCAGGGATTTGGGCTCCCCCTCCCATTCCTCCACCTCCATGTGGGTGGATGTGGCTGTGAGCTCCCAACCACCACAGTCAACATCACTGGAAGAGAGAGCACTCCAGACCCACAGTTGAGCTGGCCTGCGGCTGTGATAGAACCACGTCCTTCCCAGGATCTTTCACATGTATACACTGTATACAGTTCTCTGCAGATTCTAGCCAATGCCCATCATCCCAGTGAGCCTAGCAAGCCAGAGGAACCCCCACACCATGGGGCCAGCTATTCTCAACATCCAGACTCCACAGCTCCTCAGATCTCCACCAAAGGGAAAAGCCTATCTCTCCCTGTTGAGGTCATCAGTAAATGCAAGAGATGAGAACCTACTACTGAGAGTGTACCACCTCCACGGCAGAGCCTGGCAAGCTACCTGTGTTGCATTTGATATGCCAAAAACCAGTAACAATTATAGACCTCATTCCCATGACCTAAAGGAATGGATTGAGACCCTCGTGTTTCTGGAGCAAGCAGATACCCTTGGGCTACACTTACTTGCGACAGGAAGTATGAAGATGTTACTGGTGCCCACTCAAGAAAATTGATGAACAACGGGAAGACAAGTGATACAAGTGAAGTGACAAGTGAGGACTGAGAGTTATAACATTTTAAGGCTTATTAAGGGGTCAGACCATTAACCAATAAACCAAGGCATACTAATAATTCTAAGTTTGAGCAAAAATCAGTATGAATTTGGCAATACCAAAACCATCAGGAGCACTCCATTGACAGGAGCTGGGGAAAGTCTCTAACAGAGAAGACTAGAAGCAAAGCAAAGAAATTATTTGATTGAATACAGTGTTAGCAGTTGCATTATTTAGTAGAGCTTAGTTGTCTGCTTAACTTTTTGATTTTTTGAACCTTTCAGGATTTATAGATTTAAGTTTGGGTTTACTTATTTAGGCCAATAAAGCATTGGAACTGCCTCAGTCTAATGGCGCTGTTGTTTAATTAACAAAACAAATTCAGTCATCAATGGTGCCATTGAATTAACAGAATGGAGCTCAGACTCTTAAACATGCTCTAAAACTACAATGTCCAAAATATGCCTCCCAGACATCTCATTGATGATGCATTGAAATCCTATATCCAGTTGATAAGCACAAGCAGGGCCCATTAATACCAACTTAGAATATTTTACCTGTGTTCACAATAACTTTACTTTAAATGTAATTTTTTCTTTTCAGATATTGAGATTCCATGTGCTTGAAGATTCAGCACTTAAATCTGATAAATCAGAAATTGCTGTCTTGTACAAAAATGTAAGAAATAAACCCTCTTGTTTTTTACTTCTTTTTTTTTTTTTTGGGTAGTGTGTCATGTCCAGCAATGCTCAGGGGATACCCCTGGCTCTGTGCTCAGGAATTATCCCTAGGCAATGCTTGGGGGACCAAATGGGACATGAGGTTTGCCGTATACAAAGCAAGCACCCTACCTGCTGTACTGCAACTCTGGTCTGTTGAATTCTATTTTTTTGAAGATTATACAAACATGCTCATGATTTGAAGCATGCATTCTTTGCAGACTTTGATTCTAAAACTAGTAAAGACTGAAACTGACAGCATTTCTACCTAATTCATTTGTCAAATAGTTATCGAGGAAGAATTATGTTCCAGCCACATTTCTCAGTTCTGAAAAACTTCAGCGGAAAAAATACAAATCCTTACCTTCATAGTGCATAATTTGTGGAAAGAGATTAAGAGGAAGCAGGTACATAAAATGTATTGTGCTCAGAGAAAAATCCTTAAATAGTTACACAGAAAAGTGACAAGTCGAGAGAAACAGCGTTGTGCAAAATTCTGCAGACCTTGTGGGGAAGGGCTTTCCAGGTAAAAGACCCAACAGAAACCAATGTTCTGAGGTGAGGCAATTTTGCTGTGTTTGAGGAACAGGGTTACTGTGAGCTGGAACAAGTGAGCAGGGCAGGGTGGAACAGGATGAAAAGGTCACAGAACATAAGGACACATGGCAGAGTATGCATATCGTATGAGAACTTTTGTCTAATCCAAGTGCAGCCTTTATTCTGGCTAACTGAAAACCTGGAAATCTTTAAGAACGAGGGTGACTGAATCATAAGTTTTCAAGAGATTGCAATGGTTCAGAATGGTCTAAAGACAGAATAGGGAAGGCTACAATTTAGGTGAGAGATAATGGGGTGTTCAACTTTGGTATTTTTAGTGGCAACAGTAAGAAGTAGGTGGGCTATGGATATCTTTTAAATGTATAACAGGATTTGCAGGTGGACAAAACATGAGGTGGCAGAAAAAGAGAGGAATCAAAAATCATGCTAAGGGGACCAGAGATAGTACAGCAGTAGGGCATTTGCCTTGCAGCTGGTGTACCTGAATTTGAACTCCAGCATCCTATATGGTCCCTCAGTACCAACAGGAGTAATTCCTGAGTGCAGAGCCAGCAGTAACCCCTGAGCATTGCTGGATGTGCCCCCCAAAACAAATAAAACATAATAATGCTAAGGTTTTTCAGCCTGAGCAACTGAAGGTCTGAAATTGCTTTATTCTCTCTCTCTTTCTCTCTCTCTGTCTCTCTGCCTCTCTCCTCTCTCTCTCTCTCTCTCTCTTGTTATACCCAGCAATGCTCAAGGGTTACTCCTGGTTCTGCACTCAGGAATTACTCCTGACAGTGTTGGAGGCACCAATTGGATGCCAGGGATTTAACCCTGGTCAGCTGTATGAAAGGCAAATGCCCAACCCACTGTCCTATCACTCTGGCCTCTGGAGTTGATTTTTTTGCCAAACACAGGAATACTTGGGAATAAACAGGGTTGGAGAGGTGAAAGCGGGACAATCACTATTAGTCATGTTACATTTGTGATACCTTCTCATGAGATAGCTAAGCAGCTATATGGAATATCAAGGTGGCTTATGATTATTCCATGTTCAAAATATATTTCTTATAGCTAATGCACTTATTATGTACTGAGACATTTGAACTACTGTTTGATTTACAACATGCTTATGAACTTCTCAAAGAATTTCAGAATGTCCACATGCTTTTTTAAAAAATATATAGTAAAAAGTGAATTTGTAAGAACTTGTGAGGGGGTAGAAAGAGTCCCTAAATAGAGCTTAATCTACAGCAGCTGCGACAGGTCACCAAGGGGCAAAATGGCTGACCAACAGTTGGATCTCAATTAAGCATTTTAGGGTCTCTAACTCCAACTGTATTAGGGGATAAATTGGTTTGAGTGTCAAGCACACATGGGAAGCCAATATTTCTCATTCCAGGTATGTAATTTTGCAAAAAAATGCTTGTTAGAAAGACCTCAGAGTGAGACCTATATTACAACTGGTCTCTCTCCGAATAACAGGAGGAACCAAGATATGGAAAGGAAGAAAATGAAAAGGAAAAAAGCAAGGGGGAAAGTAGGTGTGAATGTCAGTGAGGAAATTTCAGGGAAATAATAAAACTCAAAGTAGAGCTAAGAATGCAAAGGCCTGCTGTGGGAAGGCAGTAATAGCAATGGGTAGCAATAACAGGAAGTGGTGGCTTGTGGAGCTCATCAAGCGAGAACGAGGGGTGGTGAGGCAGAGAGGGGGTTCCTTCTTTGTGAGCAGGACTAGGAGCACTATGCTGACCAATTTTTCTTATTTCCAGAAAATCCAGAAACTTGTAGATTCTCATATGAAATCTGATGAAGAATGTTGTTGTTTAGTACACTTTTTTTTATAAGGCACTGTGTGTGAAAAACATCTGCAAACTGCTGGGTGTCCATAGGTCCCCACTTTTTAGCTACCAATTTTCCCATTTATATAGAAGCATTTTTTAAATTATTGACTAAATGAAGTAATAAAATTACTAAATGGAGTAATCAAATAATAAAAGAAATTATTTCTTTGATCCAGGGAAAGCCATTCATTTTTTGTACATGTCCTGAAGTTCTACATCAATATAATTGATGTCTACATCTCCATAATTATTATTATTTCTTTAATCCAGGAAAAACCATCTCTTTTGTACATGTCCTGAATTCTACATAAATATGAAGTCCTATTACTCAGATAAAATGAATAAAATCAAAAAAGACAGTAAATAGTATTTTTATTGTTTTGGGGAAGGCACTCCCCAAGCAGTGCTCAGGGAGACAAATGGGCCACTCTTCATGGTAATTGACCAACAGACCAATGGTGGTATAAGAGCCCAGAGCTATTGTGGTACAATGCAAGAGCCCAAGGATGCAGAGGTGCTCGATCCAGCGATGTTGGAGCAGAGATGGGGTTGAGGGGAGGGGGTGTGGGGTATTGAAGATCAAATAATTGGGTTCTGGAGGACATGAAAAAGTGTGTTCTTAATCCCTGTGCTATCTCTTTGGCCTCATGGTTCCTCATGTTCTCAGGATTAGAAAACAATAAAAGTATTGCTTCCATTACTGTTTTGCAAGCTTTCAAATTAAAATTAGAAACAAATTAAAACCTGGAAACAACCAGTATGCCCAAGAACTTATGACTGGATAAAGAAACTGTGGTTCATCTACACAATGGAATACTATGCAGCTGTTAGGAAAAATGAAGTTATGAAATTTGCCTATAAATGGATGGACATGGAAAGGATCAATCATGTTGAGTGAAATTAGTCAGAAGGAAAGAGAGAGATATAGAACTATATTAAACTACATATGATCAAGAATAAGTCCATTTTTTAATGGGGTTGGCTGTTTTCTTTTTATATAGCTGTACCAGTGCCTGATATATCCTGGATATTAAACCCTTATCTGATGGGTATTGGGTGAATATTCTTTCCCATTCTGTGAACTGTCTTTCTATTTTGGTCACTGTTTCTTTCGAGGTGCAGAAGCTCTTTAGTTTCATGTAGTCCCATATGTTTATCTTTTCTTTTAGTTGCTTTGTTAATGGTGTTTCACCTTTGAATATGTCTTTAGCTTCAATGTCGTGGAGGGTTTTTCCTATTTTTCTTCAATGTACTTTATGGATTCAGGTCTGATATTGAGATCTTTAATCCATTTTGATCTGATTTTTGTGGAAGGTGTCAGATACAGGTCCAAATTCATTTTTTACATGTAGCTGTCCAGTTTACCCAGCACCACTTGTTGAAAAGGCTTTCTTTACTCCAGTTTGGACTCTTTGCACCTTTATCAAAGATTAACTGATCATGTCTTTGAGGGTGGGTGTCAGGATACTCAATTCTGTTCCATAGGTCCACAGGTCTGTTTTTATTGCAATACCATGCTGTTTTAATTACTACGTCTCTGTAGTACAGTTTGAGGATGGGAAAGATGATGCCTCCCATCTTCTTTTTCCCAAGGATTGCTTTAGCTATCCGTGGGGGGGTTTATTAAAAAAATGGGGAGAAGAGATGAACAGAAAATTTGACAAGTAAGAAATTCGAATGGCCAAAAGGCATATGAAAAAATGCTCATCATCACTAATCATCAAAGAGATGCAAATCAAAACAACAATGAGATATCATCTCACACCACAGAGACTGGCCCATATCCAAAAGGGTAAAAGCGACAAGTGCTGGCGTGGATGTGGGGAAAAGGGACTCTCATGCATTGTTGGTGGGAATGTCGACTTGTACAACCTTTCTGGAAAACAATATGGGCATTCCTCCAAAGACTAGAAATTGAGCTCCCTTTTGACCCAGCCATACCACTCCTGGGAACATACCCTGGGAAGCCAAAACACACAGCGGAAACACAATCCGCACTTTTATTTTTGTAGCAGCACTATTCACAATAGCCAGAACCTGGAAACAACCAGTATGCCCAAGAACTGATGACTGGATAAAGAAACTGTGGTACATCTACACAATGGAATACTATGCAGCTGTTAGGAAAAATGAAGTTATGAAATTTGCCTATAAATGGATGGACATGGAAAGGATCAGTCATTTTGAGTGAAATTAGTCAGAAGGAAAGAGAAAGATATAGAATGACTGCATTTATTTGCATGACATAAATATATCAGGTGGTCTTACCAAAAGTGGAAATTACCACAAATGTGTGGGAGTCAGAGGTTAGGTAAGACAGAGAAGGGAACATGTGTGAATAAATGTCGAAAGGGCTGATACCAACATAGAACTGAGTATTAAATACAGGCAAAAAATGCACATGATGGCTTCTAAGTGTATGTAGTGTAACCCACAATGTGTAAGAGAAGGAAAAGAGAGAGGGAGAGAGAAAAGAGATAAAAGAACCCGCCATTTAGGCAGGCTGTGGGAGGGGGGGAGGAATTGGGGACATTGGTGGTGGGAAATGGGCACTGGTGGAGGGCGGGGTGCTGGAACACTATGTCACCCCAAAACAACCTCTAAACATAAGCAACATTGTAATTGTATATCTCACGGTGGTATAATAAAATGTTAAATTATAAAAAAAGAATAAGTCCAAAATAGAATGACATTTTTCAAGATTCTCCCAGAAAAAGATGTTCAGTTTCAGGCCGATGGGAAAGAGTTGACTTAGAGTGGACTGATGAATGGAAGAAGAGGTGATTAAGACTGGCCTTCATGGGGCTTCCCTCATAAGCCATTTTACCCACCATTCTATAGAAATACCTTTCCTACAAGACAAGAATGCTCAAGGATTGAACAGATTTTAGGAATTCTTTAATTCAATTCACTCCAATCCTGAGATAGTCCGTAGCCTAGGGCAGTCCTTGCTCGGGTGCTGTGATTTGAAAGGGATTCAGGCAGAAATCTATCATCCTGAGAAATTTCTTAGGAGACTCTTGCACTGTGATAACTTAACACCTACTCATACAGATAGAGGGAAGGTGGTGTGAGGAAGACAGATTGTAATTTATTTTTTTCTAAAATAATTCAGACAAGTGCCATCTCCAGAGTGGTGTAATATCTTAAAACTTGAATCAGTTAACATCAAAGTTGGAGGAGTTGGGGGAAGGGGGCTGGTTGTACCCAGACAGGCAACAAGCTAAAAAATCAAGACAATGAAGTCATGAAAGAGCTTCACAGGCCTGGAAAAAATGTTCTGGAGACATGAGGCTATCCATCAATCCTTCCAAGTGCTAGTTCCCATTCCAACGAGAGGCCAGTCTTCATATATCTTCTGCATCTGTATCATCCCACCAGTAACAAGTCAAAATTTCATTTTACAGTGTATTTTAAAAAAGAACTATTGTTTGAGATTAAAAAAATACAAAATAATTTATAATATAGAGAGGGAATCAACCATTTGAGGTAATATCATCAACATCTCCATTTTATATATTAAGCCCAAATCCTTTTATGAAAATGTTAGTCACTAGAAAAAAAAGATGCACAGAAAGCCAATGGAGGAAAAATAATAATCAGGGGCAAGATCTTGACTCAAGAGGAGGTTGAAAAAATGTATCTTGGTCACTGATCCATAAATTCAGCAAATTTGCTAGAAAGGGTAAGCATGAGGTCAGAAACTGTTGTTAAAAATGTAATCCTCCTCACCAAGAGGGAAGTTCTCTTTTGCAGATACCAGGTGATGTCTGGTGCAGGTGACAGCCACATGTCCACTAGGCATTTCTTGGTCATATTAAAAAGACTTGTATGATTTAAGGTATCAGTATTTCTGCCACTTACTCCCATAAAAGGACCCTTTGTGGCAGGGATCTGAGAATAGTGATTTCAGGTCTACCAGGGCTAAGCCTAGTGGTATATGAAGCACCAAGGATCAAACTCAGAGAGTCCAGCACCACACACTTGCAAGGTCCTTACTTTATCTTTTAAGCTGAATCCATATATCCTTTAAAACCTTTGTAGAAACTCTCATATAATGTTTCTCGGAATGGAAATGGGTACATAAATTGTAGAAAATAGTATGAAGATTTATCTGAAAGTTCATAGAAAGCCTATACAATCTTGCTAGTCCATTTCTGGATTTTCTCTGAAGTTCATGAAAGTAATACCTTATAGTATTTCTTAAGTTCATTACAAGGTGTAGAAATAGCAACAAACAAATAAAAAACATACAGTTTATATCTGCACTGGAATATTGTTAATATTTTCCCCTTTTTTTGAAACACCATGATTTACAAAGTAAAAAAGGTTTATAACACTATTGATAGAAAGTGTTCTGAAATCCAACATGCCATTTCATCAGTAAAGAAGGGAACAGCACCAGGCCCAGACAAAGTCAAACCTGGACAACCTGAAGAATCTGCCTTCAGTACTCATCAATACACTGACTCGGCTCTTCTCACGCTACCTGTCTGTATGCAAGGTGCCCTTCCATTGGAAAACCAGCAAGACAGCTCTACTGTTCAAGAAGGGAGACATCCACCACATTGGCAATTATCACCCCATATTCGGTTGTCTGTCATCTACAAGCTGTTCACTTGAGTCATCCTGAACAGGATTGGCAGAACATTAGATGAAAGACAGCCATGCGAGCAAGCTGACTTCTGGAAAGGATTGCGCAGAATCGACCATATCCGCTTACGGTAACCAAGCTAATTGAGGTTTGTAGGGAGTTCAGAATGCCACTATGTCTTACGTTTATTGATTTAAAGAAAGCCTTTGATTCTGTGGAGACTGAAGCGGTCATCGAAGCCCTAGCCAAACAGGGCATTCAACCCCAATACATCAAGATCCTTTGTGAGCTGTATTACGAATTCACCACCAGATCTCATTATTCTACAAAGAAGTGATCATCAATGTCAAAAGAGGGGTTCGGCAGGGTGATACAATTTCACCAAACTCTTCAGCGCCACCCTTGAGAACATCATGTGACAATTAGAATGGGAAGGAATGGAAGTGAAGAGAGGCGGTTGGCAAACAAACTACCTCTGCTTTGCTGATGACATCGTTCTAATAACAACAAATATTAGTCAAAGCAGCACAAATTGCTGGCTGACTTCGACCTAGAATGTGGAAAGATAGGTCTACAGCTGAATCTCAGCAAAACTATGTTCATGAGAAATGAACTAGTTCCAGAGGCCCCATTCACTCTCAATGGAACAAACATCTCTGAATGCAGCAGTTATGCGTACCTAGGTCAAAAAGTCAACATGATGAACGACCTAAAACCTGAGCTGCGCAGGAGGAAGAGAGCAGCATGGAAGGCTGCATGGTCATTCCTGCAAGGTCATTCCTCATTCAATGAAGTCATGGGAATGAGGTCTATAATTGTTACTGGTATTTGGCATGTCAAATACAGCACTGGTAGCTTGCCAAGCTCTGCTGTTTGAGTGGGATACTCTTATAGTCAACTCAAAACTCGAGCATTTATTGGGGCAGGGCTGTGATCAGCTCTTCTGCTGGTTGGAGCTCTGAGGAGAGGGGAGTCCAGATTTGGAAAATGGCGGCCCACATGGTGTGGGGGTTCCTCTGGCTTCTTGTGGGGCTCTGCTGGGATGGCAGGCCAGGGCTAGAACCCGCCATCCCTCCCCAGGTGTCCCGTGTTCAGCTGGGCACAGGGAGAGCAAGTAGCAGCTCGGTCCAGTGGGGCCGGAGTGATAGTCCAGCAGGTAGGTATGAGCAAGCATATGAAATTATGTCCACAGATCCTCAGGAAAATATAAACAAGATATCACATCTACTATCTATGAAAATGTATGGCCTCTATTCTAAAGAGTGGTGGTAAAGATGTTAAACATGGAGAAATTGGAAGGCTTTTGCACAGCTGGTGGAAATGTAAAATGGGTAGCAGCTATAAAAAATGACATGGCTCCTCAAAAACATTCTGGGTTCAGACAGATAATACAACAGGTAACATGCCTGTCTTACGTATGGCCAAGCCAGGTTCAACCCTGGGAATCACACATGGTCTCCTGAGCACTGCCAAGAGTGAGCCCCAAGCACAGAGCCAGAACTAAGCTTTGAGCAAAAGCTAGGTGTACCCTCCACCATATATATGTATATAGTATGAAACCAATACCCAAAGTCAGGCAAAATATGGATCAGGAGGTCTTGTCTAAGATGGAATCTACCACAAATGTGTGGGAGTCAGAGGTTAGATAAGGCACAGAAGGGAACAGTGTGATAATAATTGTCGGAAGTGATAATAGCAGTCTAGAACTGAGCATTGAATACAGGTAAAAAGATACACATGATAACCTCTAAATGTATGTATTGCAACCCACAGGGTATAAGAGAAGGAAGAGAGAGAGAAAGAGAAAGAAAAGATAAAGAATCTGCCATAGAGACAGGCTAGGGGAGAGGGAAGGGAATCGGGGACATTGGTGGTGGGAAATGGGCACTGGTGGAGGGGATGGGTGCTGGAACACTGTAAGACCAAAACCCATACATTAACATCTTTGTAACTATATATTTCATGGTGTTATAATCACTTGATCACTTGACATCCCGTTATTCACATATTTGCTCGGCGGGCACCAGTAACATTTCTATTTGACTATATCACTTGCCAGTGCAGCCCAATGGCATCTGACTGCTTCAGGAACACGAAGAGCCTCAAACCGTTCATTCAGGGTCATTTTTTAATTTTTTTTTTTTTGGGTCATGTCCGCGATGCCCAAGGGTTACTCCTGGCTCTTTGTTCAGGAATTACCTCCTGGCGTTGCTCAGGGGACCATATGGGATGCCGGGGATAAAACCCAGGTGGTCTGTGTGCAAGGCAAATGCCTTACCCGCTGTGCTATCACTCCGGCCCATTCGTTCAGAGTCTTGCCAAAGAAGTCTGACCATCTTGTAGGTGAGCGGCCACATGATCCTTTGACATCCCGTGGGATCCAGTTGGTAATGGCTCTAGTACAGCGGCCAATTCCAAATTGCATTACATGTCCAGCCCATCTGATTCTCAAAGGCTTGACAAATGAGTCAGTGTTCCTGACTCTAGAGCGTCGATGGAGGTCAGAACTCGGATTCCCTTCTCTCACGTGAGTGGGCGTGATATTCCAAGCATAGCTCTTTGGATTCCTCTTGGGAGACCCGAATAGCATTCTCATTCTGCTTTCGTAGGGCCCAGGTCTCTGAGGCATATGTTAATGCAGGGAGAATGGTGGAGCCGGAAGAGATGTGCCCAGAGGCTGGAGGTTTTGTCCTTTTAGCTATTTCTTCGATGCCTTTGAAGGCATTCTATGCCGCTCTCTTCCTCCTGTGCAGCTCAGGTTTTAGGTCATTCATCATGTTGATTTCTCCACCTAGGTACACAGAACTGCTGCATTCAGAGATGTTTGTTCCATTGAGAGTGAATGGGGCCTCTGGAAGTAGTTCATTTTTCATAAACATGGTTTTTCTTTAGATTCAGCTGTAGACCTATCTTTCCACATTCTAGGTCGAAGTCAGCCAGCATTTGTGCCGCTTGGCTAATGTTTGGTGTTATTAGAAGGATGTCAGCGAGAAGCAGAGGTGGTATAGTTGCCGACCATCTATCTGTCTTCACTCCCATTCCTTCCCATTCTAACTGTTGCATGATGTTCTTGAGGGTGATGCTGAAGAGTTTTGGTGAAATGATATCACCCTGCCGAACCCCTCTTTTGACATCAATGATCACTTCCTTGTAGACTAGTGAGATCCTGGTGGTGAATCCGTAATACAGCTCACGAAGGATCTTGATGTATTGTGTTTGAATGCCCTGTTTGGCTAGGGCTTTGATGACCGCTTCAGTCTCCACAGAATCAAAGGCTTTCTTTAAATCGATGAAGCGTGAGAGAGAGTGGCATCTTGAACTCCCTACAAACCTCAATGAGCTTGTTTACCATGTGGATATGGTCAATTGTGCTGAATCCTTTTCGGGAAGCCAGCTTGCTCGCATGGTCGGTCCTTCATCTAATGTTCTGCCAATCCTCTTCCAGGATGACTCGAGTGAACAGCTTGTAGACAACAAACAACTGGCAGATGGGGCAATAGTGGCCAATGTTGTGAATGTATCCCTTCTTGAACAGTAGAACTTTCTTGTTGGTTTTCCATTGGGAGGGCACCTTGCATCCAGACAGGTAGCGTGTGAAGAGCTGAGCCAGTGTATTTATGAGTACCAGCGGCAGATTTTTCAGGTGTTCGGGTCTGACTTTGTCTGGGCCTGGTGCTGTTCACTTCTTTACCAATGAAATGGCATGTCAGATTTCAAAAGGAGAACTTTGGGAATGACATATCCATCCGGCAGAATTTGTTATGTGGGCAGGTTGACTTGGCTATCAAAGAGATCTGAGAAGCCTTCTCCTGGATAGCCTTCTCCATTGCCTTTCTGGAAGATGTGATCGATCCATCAGGGCACTGGAGAGCAGTCATCTTGGTCTTAACGTTGGCGAAGAACAGGCAGGCGTTGCGAATGCTTTTCCCAGCTTCTGCTGCATCTTCCAATATTTCTGCTCTTCTCTTTTTGAAGTCTTCCTTTATCGCTTCTCCGCACTGCTTTGCAAATTAGCTAATTTGCCAAATTAGCTAATTGCAACCCCGGAAGAGATCCAGACCCATCTGCTTCAGACCCACAGCTGCGCTGCTCGGCCAGCCCCATGTGGAAGCAACCCATGGAGCTGACCTCCTGGTAAGGGGGCTTGGCCATCCCTGGCCGAGTCCAACATTGCTCAAGTCCATGCTGGCTGGACTTGGAGTGGAGTTTGGGGCCCTGCCCTTTCCTCCACCTCCGTGCCAGTTGCCCCGGAAGAGAGAGACCCACCCATGCCAGACCCACAGGTCCCTTGGCGCGTGACCGCCAAGGGGCAGCGCAATATATTTATAGGATACTGAATTTTGCATAAGGTTCTTCCCAATTTCTTTCACATTTATACATAGTAAACAGTTATAGACATGTTTTAACTGATACCAGTAAGCCTGGCAAGAAGCCAGAGCAAACCAAACATCATGCAGTTAGTCATTCTCAACATCCAGACTCCATAGTTCCTCAGAGCTCCATACAAGAAAACTTGATCTTTCCCTTTAAGTTTCATCAGTAAATGCTTTGGTTGAAAGCCTTCTACTGAGACTATACCACCTACATGGTAAAGCCTGGCAGAGCTACCGTATTTTATTTACTTTTTATGCCAAAGACTAGTAAGTATTATGGACCTCAGTTCCATAACCTGAAGAATGGTTTCGGGCTCCTCCTGTCCCTGTAGCAAGTAGATGCCCTTGGGTTGCACTTACTTGTGACAAGACTAATGGAGATGTTACTAGGTGCCTACTCGAACTGTCGATGAACAATGGGAGAGACAGTGATACAGCACTGCTTTGCAAGCTTGGACGTTAGCATTTGTTCGTCTGAGGGCTCACACCTTGCCACCTTGGTGAATGAGCTTGATAGTTTTTGAAGGCAGGTGTTCTTTTGTGTCTTTCTCTCTCGGCATTCTTCGCACAATCATGGAGGTGCTGAACTAATTGGTTGTATTCTTCATTGATGTCATCAGTGATGGTATCTTCCCATGTTGCCTCAATGGTGCCAAAGAGTTCCCAGTTGGCGGTCATTCTGGGAGTTCCATTCTTAAACTTTGCAGTCTTTTCTCCCCATTGCATGAAGTAGAATTTTACACAAAGGAGGCGGTGGTCTGATCCTGTTTGGAATTTTGGGACTAAGTGATATTGGTCAGGCAAAACTGTCAATTGAATAAGATATGGTCAATTTCATTGTGGAAGTGTCCACAATTTTATTTATAATAAAATATAAAAAAAGAATAAATAAATGAAATCAATGCATTCAGTATCTATTACTAGCAAGTCACTTAAGCCTTCCAGTCTCCGCTCCTCAGCTCTTAACTCAGGATGAAAACATGCGTGCTTCATTGGGCTGTATGAGGACAAGGAGATGAACCAAGCCAAACTTAACACCAAACCTGACACAACAGCTCAAGGATAAAGTAATCAAAGAATTCTTTTCTCCAAAGTATTCACTATATGGAAGTGCTTATCAGCTTCCTCCTTTATTATGAACTAGACCAAAAGTAAAAACAACAGAGCAAAGATATGAGATGAGAGAGAAGGAAACAGAAGCACCCCCAGTGAAGGGGAGAACACAAATAGAAAGGAGGCAACGCAGCAGCAAAAAGAAAAAGAAAATACCCTTAGATGAGGTAGATTTCAGGCAAAACAAGGCCATAAGCATACCAAGATAGGGAAATCATAGGTTCAAGCCTTCTGTTCCTGGAGAGGGGCGCTACACCGGTGCAGTTTGGGGTTATTCTCAGCTCTATGCTGGGAAGCCACTCCAGGCAGTAGCCCCAGGTCAGGCAGCTCTGGGAGTTGAATACAGGCTTCCTGCAGGCAAAGCATGGAGTGCTCAGGCCTCTTTGTTCTTAATCCCACCCTCTGAGTCTTATTTCTTTCTTTTATTCTCACTGTCTCATGCTTGCCTCAACTAATATGTTTCTTATTGCCCATCGTCAACCTCATAAAAGTTTTCATATAGTCCTTCCCTGTCACTGTCCTCGACAGTGTCAGGACAGAAGTTTTTCTTCTACCTCCGAGGGGCGGCTGGGGGAACAGAAGAAAACTCACGAGTCAGTGCAGTTCCAAAAAGGTTTTTTAATAGTACAAAAGTTCTTCCACAGCACTCCAATATAATGAAAAAACTCTAGCTCTGGTATGAACTTAGACCATACAGAGAAGAGCCTAAGTCTCCCACCAAGGAGAGGATCTCACCCACGATGAGTCCTACCCAGAAGGAGCAAAAGGCCAAAGAGCAAAAAGCGGAAAGCAGAGGAGCCAAAGCCGAAGAGAGAAAGGCCGAAGGGGCCTCAAATCAGTCCCCCTTATATACATCAAAGTAATCCAGGGAGGGTCCTGTCAACAAAGGACCTAAACAGAGTGTAGAAGGTCGGGTGCCACACCCTATTGCAGGTATAAACAAAGATTAGCCAAGGACTAATCCGAGATTATCTCTTATGTAAAACACTGGAGAGAGGGGGGGGCTGATATAAAGTAATACATCTTACTTTCTGAGGCTTCATGTAATCTAGATGGTACCCACAAGGTCCTTCTTATTTATTATCTGCATCACGGTGACTCTGAGTATCTTATTCTCTGTACTCTGAAAGGGTCACACTCGACTACTAGGAGCAAACTAGTATTATCCTTCCTATAGTCTTCCTATAGTCTCAGCGTAGCCAGGGTGGTAGTCTCCTGGTAAATTCTAACTGTCCCCGCTGGGTGCAGTGGGTATAAAGGGAGAAAACATAGAAGTCTTAGTAGATGTATAAGTCAGAAGTTATTCAGTCAAGGTGACTTCTGTAACTGCTACACCCTCTAGCAGTGTTTACATAGAAGAGAGGCTCATTAGAATGAACCTTGGCTTAAATAGATTAAACTGGGAGTGGACAAAACAACAAAACTCCCAGATTAGCTAAATCTGTCATCCAACACTTCCCCTCTTTTGTTCTCTCCCCAGACCCACCTTCTTTTCCCACTCTCAATACAGCTTCCGTAATTTATTTCTTTGTTGCTGTTATTTTAGAGATTTGCTCACTCTAAGCTGTCAACTACTTTGTTTGTCCCTTGCAGATCATAAGAAAATTATTTCTGAGAGCTGGAGAGATAGTACAGCAGATTGGGCACTTGTCTTGGCTGAGACTGATCTGGGTTTGATCCTTGGAATCCCATATGGTCCCCTGATCCCCTCAGGGGTGATCCCACCATGGGCATGTTGCCAGGTGTGGTTCCATAGGAAAACAAAGAAAGGAAGCTATTTATTTTCTCTAAAAGCAATATAGGTTAAATAATAGAGAATTTAGTTTCTTTTTTATTGCTGTTACAACTGTCTGCCAGTAATTTATTATTTCTTGACTAATTTGTGTAGTTCGTCTTCAGGAGAAGCTGTCCAAAGGCTATTCATCTGCACTTGCGTCAGGCGGTAGCATTTGTTTATAGGCCTTCAGAGTATCTGCACCTAGACTTTCATTAGGCAATATTGCTGTGCATGAGGCTGTCGAGCGTTTAGGAGAAACACTCACAGGAACAAAATTGGGCCGATAATGCCTATAATTTAGAGAGTCTTGACTTCAGTCAAGATAATTCTAAATATGAAAGTGCTTTAAGAAATGCTATAAAGTTATTTTAATTAAAGCAACCCAAATAATGCAATGAACTGAAAATTGATTTCTCTTTCCTATACCTGGCTAAGTAAAGACAAAAGTGAGTTTGTTTGTTTTTTTTAATGACTCAGCACATAGGTAACTCAGACTTTGACCTAAATAGCTGTAGATGAATGTGTACTTTCATGTGTACTTAATGAAAAATGTTTCTGCAAAGATTTAGGGTTGTTAGGGCTGGGCTAGGGTTAGGGATCGGCTAGGGTTATTAGCGCTGGGCTAGGGTTAGGGCTGGTCTAGGGTTGTTAGGGCTGGGCTAGGGTTAGGGCTGGTCTAGGGTTGTTAGGGCTGGGCTAGGGTTAGGGACTGGTCTAGGGTTGTTAGGGCTGGGCTAGGGTTAGGGCTGGTCTAGGGTTGTTAGGGCTGGGCTAGGGTTAGGGCTGGATTAGGATGTTAGGGCAGGACTAGGGTTAGTGCCGTGCTAGGGTTATGGCCTGGCTAGGGTTAGGGCTCCATTAGCATTAGGACTGGGTTAGGGTTAGGGCTAGGCTAGGGTTAGGACTGGGCTAGGGTAAGGCCTATGCTAGGGTTAGGGCTGCTCTAGGGTTAGGGCTGGGCTAGGGTTAGTTTTGGTCTAGGGTTAGGGCTGGGCTAGGGCTGGGCTAGGGTTAGGGCTGGGCTAGGCTTAGAGCTGGGCTAGGGTTAGGGCTGGTCTGTTAGGGATGGACTAGGGTTAGGGCAGATGACCACTGTGATAGGGAGGGGAGAACTTGCTGCTGTATCCAAAGACTCACCCTCCTTTCTCTTTGCTTGAGGCTGGGTGAGGACCAGCTATATTAAGTTAAAGAGAAAATAATTAACTTTTGTTTGGCCTTTTTATGAATCTGGCAAAGTAATGTTTTCCTAAAGACCAGACTTAAAAAAATCATTCCCTGGGAAGCCACAGGAAAAATGTATCCCCTTCAGGGTCAGGGAGATAGTACAGCAAGTAGCGTATGTGCCTTGCAAGCGGCCAACAAAAGTTCAATCCCCCGATCCCATTGTGTCCTGAAGCACCGCCAGGAATGATTTCTGAGTGCAGAGCCAGGAGTAGGCCTGAGCATTGCCAGGTGGTTTTGATTAAAGCAGTCGGCAATCTTGTGACTTTGATGGCTTCTCTGGGCCTGTGTCACAAACACTCATTTCCTCTCATCCTCTGTGTAGAGGCAGTTTGACTTGCTTATAGATGACCGGGCCTGACCAGTGAGCTCAAGTACCATGAAACATGAACAGCTTCTCTGAAAAGTTCGTTTTGTGACATGAAATGTTATTGAGGGTAATTATGAGACAGGCGAGTTGGTAATGTTTTGGTCATATCACTACTTAGTGCTGAAAGCAGCCACCACATTGAATCTAGTCAAATTAGCCTTGTCATTGCTTAGATGGGTGGCCTTGGGCATAGTAGGCAATCTCTCCATTTTTAGTTTGCTCTTCAAAATGGGGCTGGGAGTGTTTCCTCTCATTAGGATGGTTGTGAGAATTATATTTGTTCACAAGGGTAAAAGTTCTTAGAATGCTACATGGACTTGATCCTTGTATATAAGAAAATAGCTATTATTTGACAGTACTTAAGTAGCTAAAGTTTTATCATTACTCTTTTTTTTTTTTTTTTTGGATCACACCCTGCAATGTTCAGGGGTTTCTCCTTGGCTCTGTACTCAGGATTACTCCTGGCTGCGCTTGGGGACCATATAAGACGCTGTGGATTAAACCCAGGTCAGCCACGTGTGAGGCAAATGCCCTACCCTCTGGACTATCACTCCTGGCCCCTTACCATTATTCTGTAATGGGTTCCTTTAGCCTTAGACTCCTGCTACATTCTTGTTGTTTGTTTTGGTTTTTTGGGTCACACCAGCTGTACTCAGGATTTACTCCTGGCTTTGTGCTCAGGGAGCATTCCTAGCAGTACTTGGAGAACCATATAGGTTGGGGGATCAAATTAGTCACATGCAAGATAAGCACATTATCCCATGTACTTTCTCTCTGACCCCTCCTGCAACACTATTTATATCTAAATCCAGAGCTTGACTTAGTTTAGCATATTTGGGGTTCCATGATTAGCAGGGGGTATGCTGAGTCAGACTGTCCTGAATATCCTCTCTGTCAGAAAGATATCCAAAAGCTGTACCTCTGGCTTATGTAGACATGAATCAAGAGTGTTCAAAGAGCAGAAATGGCTCTTATCTCTAAAAATATGAGACTTCAATGAACTGCCTAGTTACTGGGCTACAAATCTTATCAGATCCTGTTAATGTGCCTTAATGTATGAACTTCATTTAAATACCATGGCTTACAAAGTTGTTCATGTTGATTTGTTACACACATTCACTATTCCAACACCAATCCCAAAGCACTGTCACTTTCCCTCCACCATTGTCTCCATTTTCTCAACTATCCCTCAGGCCTGCACCTATAGAAGGCCACAATAATTTATTTGATAATGCTTATTACCACTAAATGGCTAATGGATCGATCAAAAAATATTTCTATAGAAAGAAAAATTATGAAAATTGTTGTATTTCACCACGGGGGCATTAAGTCCTTTTCTGAGAAACCCAAGCTGTTGTTACAAGTTAATCCTTCAGTGTTAATGATTTTTTTTTCAGTTGAGAATAAATGGCTTCTATGCTACATTTCCAGTCAATCTGGTGTGCTGCTACTGGGATGTCAGTATTGTATAGCTTGGAGATGTAATGTGGCTGCAAATGTGGCTGCACTCTTCAGAAACTACAGAATTAATTAGATTAATTCAATGAGCAGTTTGGCCAGAGCCATGGCAGTAGCTTTGGGGGCATGACTTGTGGCCACTCAGGCCTTGGAAGGACAGGAACTGGCCCACCCCCTCCTGAGATATTGCCCGGGAGGTCTCATGTTGGAGGACAGGTTTAGCTATTCTGGGAGTTTTGTTGTTTTGCCCACTCCCAGCTTAATCTACTTAAGTCAAGGTTCATTCTAATGAGATCTCTCTTCTATGTAAACACTGCTAGAGGGTGTGGCAGTTACAGAAGTCACCTTGATTGAATAACTTCTGACTTATACATCTACTAAGACTTCTATGTTTTCTAGATTGGGCACAGCTCTTCTTTATACCCACTGCACCCAGCGTGGGACAGTTAGAATTTACCAGGAGACTACCACCCTGGCTACATTGAGACTATAGGAAGACTATAGGAAGGATCATACTAGTTTGCTCTAAGCAGGCGAGTGTGACCCTTTCAGTACATGAGAACAAGATACTCAGAATCACCCTGATGCAGATAATAATAAGGACCTTGTGGGTACCATCTAGATTACATGAAACTCATGAAGTTAAGATGTATTACTTTATATCAGCCCTCTCTCTCTCCAGTGTTTTACATAAGAGATAATCTCCTTAGTCCTTGGCATAACCTTTGTTTATACCTGCAATAAGGTGTGGCACTACACTCTGTTTAGAGTTCTTTGTTGACATGCCCCCCCAGGTTGGATTACTTTGGTGTATATAAAGGGGCTGACTTGAGGCCGCTTCACCTTTTGCCTTTTGGTTTCCTCAGCCTTCAGCTTTTTGGCTCCCTGCGGCTTTTGGCTTTTGGCTTTTGGCTTTTGGCTTTTGGCTTTTGGCTTTTGCTCTTTGGCCTTTTGCTCCTTTTTGGTAGGACTCAGCTCGGGTGAGATCCTCTCTCTTTGGTGGGAGACTTAGGCTCTTTTGTATGGTCTAAGTTCAGACCAGAGCTAAAGTTTGTTCATTATATTGGAGTGCTGTGGAAGAGCTTTTGTACTATTAAAAGCCTTTTTTGGAACTGCACCGGACTCGTGAGTTTTCATCTGTTCTTCCGGCGTCCTCGGAGGTAGAAGCCAACCTCTGTCCTGACACTGTTGGGGACCCGGCGGCCTTCCCGACAGTCTCAGCCTGAATTTACCCAGAGTCTTTCAAGATTTGGAGTCTCAGGAAAGAGGTTGGTAGGTGAGCTTAAATGGCAGTGAAAGCGGGATGTGGGAGTGGCTGTCAGGGCTTCTAGAAGATTTGGTAGGGGATGTCACCTATGCTGAATACAAGAAGGTCTGGAGGTTTGGTCAAAAAACCCTATGTGTATGAAATTTCTGGCTGATTAGGGTCTCTGTGGAGTTCAATCCTCAGACAGTAGAGTCCAGCTGGAGACATGGTGACAGCTTTGGGGTGTGACAGCAGCTACTGGGTTATGGAAAGGGAAGGACTGGCTTGCACCCCCTCCTGAGATCTCCCCAGAGGACCCAGTCAGAATGGTATCAGACAGATTTTTTGCAGCTAATCTCTTTCCAAATTTATCTATGAGTCTCTGGAACAAGACGAGGTGGTAAGCTTACATGTCTCCAGGTGAGTTGAACCTTCACCTCTTCATAAGCAAGACAGTAAAGGGAAAAGGGGAAATGCAGGTTTTGCATTTTCTTTTAATGAAAATTAAAAGATTTTTCTTAGTTTTTATATTCTTGTTTGAGTTTAAACATTTTGTATATGCTTGCTCTTGAATTTTGCCAAGCTCTTTAATTTTAAAAGCTTATTAAAAAATGTTTCTTTATTATCAGTAGGTGTTCGATTTGTATATCTGGTTTTATATAGCTTTTATATACCTTATACCCGGGGTCATAAAATTTCTTGGGTGCAAAGCGGTAGCGAATGGACAAAGTTTAAGAAGACCTGCTGTAGAACACACCAACTATTTTATCATAGACCTTTCCTATTGATCCTTTCTGTATATGAGACCTCAGTTAATAAAACTGCAGTTTGGAATACAGTTTATTCCTCATTTATAATATCTTATTTTCCCATGAGTGATTGATAAATCCATTTTTGTTTTGTTTTTAGGCCACACCCAGTGGTTCTCTACACTCCTGATTGTGCACTCAAGAATCACTCCTGGTGAGTTCTGAGAACCATATGGGATACCAGGGATCAAATCTGGGTTGGCTGCACCAGATTAGACAAGCATTTTACCTGCTATACTATCTCTATGGTCCCAGTTGATAAACTGTCTACAAGCCACTTTGAAAGAATGTTATAAGAAAATCTTTTTTGGACCCCAAGTTTCTGGTAATCTCTTAATTATATCACCTATTAGCTTATTTTTCAATTAGGTTCATTGCAAAATGCCTATTTTTGCAGCTTTAATAGTTTTGCATGCTTCTGAAGCCCAAAAGAAGGGGAAATGGAAAGCATTGCCCCTTCCATTGCTTTTAGCCTCTCTTTCCTTTAAATACCCTTATCTCGGGCTCTAGAGAGAATATTAAAATAAAGATTATCTATGAGCAACTCACAATGGCTGTGTAGAATAGTTCTGGGTTCACACACCTCGCACCACCCCCGTGGACATACCAAGTACAGATTTAAATACGGAATAATTATTTCTGGGGGAAAAAGTAAAATGGGATGAATGACTCCCACAACAAGGCAAGACTAGTACACTTCTGATTGCAAGAGAGCAAAGCTTTTTCAAGAAATCCACCCTTCTTGGGGGCCGGAGCGATAGCACATCGGGGAGGGCGTTTGCCTTGCACGTGGCCGACCCAGGTTCGATCCCGGCATCCCATATGGTCCCCAAGCACCGCCAGGAGTAATTCCTGAGCAAAGAGCCAGGAGTAACCCCTGCACATTGCCAGGTGTGACCCAAAAAAAAAAAAAAAAAAAAAAGAAAGAAAGAAAGAAAGAAAGTAATCCACCCTTCTACTTAGCAACTCACACTCACGGACTCACAAACATGGAGCTTCTCTCTGAGAAGTGAAGCTCCACATCAGGGCCCCCCCCAACCTTCCACTTTCTTCATTAGCTCCCCCCACCCCTGCTCCACCATGACCACCCAAAACATCTAGTTTTGCAAACAACACAGCTTGCTGCAATGTGAACCAGAGCTCTAAGAGCCCTGGGGAACAGCCAGCTCTCAAAGAGCAGCTAAGAAGACTCACAATTTGGAACACATAAATCATAGAAGGAGCAGTTTATTAGTGTCCCCCAAGGGCAAGAGTGTGCCTGCACTCTCAGAGGCACCAGGGGGCACCATTTTTAGCCTTTCAAATGACTCACTGGAACCTGAGCTTGGGGAGTTCACTTCTTACATTGCCTGCACCTGATTTGTCTTGTCATGCCCCATGTTGAATGTGGTCAAGCTTGCCTTGCCCACCTGTGCCAGCTTCTTTTAGTACTGCTGCAGGCAGTCACGAAGCTCAATGAGACTTTATCAAGTTGTCCCCCAATGCAACCAGGCTTGCAATCACATGCAGCCCACCTTCAGGCTCACTAGGTTCACTGGAACCAGAAGAGATGTCAGAGATCATTGGTTAGGGATCTCTATGTTTATGAATACAAGGGTGGTTACTTATTAGTCATTTAAAACCCTGATACTTACACGTATATTCAAGTACACATCTTCAGTTCTCTGACAGGGTTTATGACTACAACCCTCAGGGAAAACCATGCATACTTAGTATATTAAAATTGATGCCTTCGGCAAGATGAATGAATTAAGCATGTGCCTTGCATGCAGAGTTGCCGGTTTGATACCTGGCTGCATGGTCTTCAATGCACCCCTGGGAGACTCCTCTGAGCATGGAACCAGCTGTAACACCTAAGTAGCACTAAATATGGGCCCCCCCAAAACATCAAAAATAAAATGACAGTTGATGTTTTAGTGGAGTTGGAGAGATAATATAGGTCGCAGGGTGCTTGTCTTGTACATGGCTGACCCAGGTTCCATCACTGGTACTACATATAGTTCCCCTAAGCTTTGCCATAGTGATCCCTGAGCACAGAGCCAGGAATAAGCCTGGGCACTACTGGGTGTGGTTCCTTGGCACAAAAGGCAAATTGCTGTTTTAGGATATGACCTCCAATCAGCATGAAATTGGATGCTGAAGCGCATTGTCTCCTTGGAAACATTGACAAGTGCTGGCTCACCTCAATAATTAGGGACTGCCTAGAGAGAGTGTTGATGTTTTTGAGATAGTCACAAAACAAGATTCTAGAGAAAACAAAAAAAAATAGGGCAAAGTTGAACCATTAGTTGAACAACTCAACACTAGAAAAAGACAGCTGGCTTACTTAATGCACAGAAACAAGCATGGCCAGGCAAGATAAAGAAACAAAGAAATATCTTCCAAATGAAAGAACAAAATAAAGCTCAAAGACCTCAGTGAAAAAAAAGCAAGTAGCCCAGATAAAGTATCCAAACATATAGTAACAAAGGCGAACAATGAACTCAGAAGAGCAGATACACAGTTGAAGTGAGAATATCAACAGACGAAAAAATAAGAAAGTGCCTAATAGAAGTCACAGATTGAGGAGTACAATACCTGAACAGAAAAAACAAATATAATAGAGGGATCTAACAACAGATGAATAGATGGAACACTAGCCACTAAAGCTCACTTAATCAGTACAAGAGGGCTGGAGAGACTGTGGAGGGTTAAGGGCAGAAGAAAAATATATTTGAACACACTTGAGAGGTAACACAGTGCTAGAGACCATGCCTTGACTTTGATTCCAGGCACATGCAACATCACCCTGTCCCTAAAGGAAAAAGCAAGAATGGTTTAAAATGTCTCCAGGGTAAGCCACAATGGGGAGAGAGGGAGAGAGGAGGGAGAGAGGGGAAAGGGGGAGAGAGAGAGGGGAGGGAGGGAGGAGGGGGGAAGGAGGGGGGGAGGAGGGGGGAAGAGAGAGAGAGAGAAAAAGAGAGAGAGAGACAGGTGCCTGCTTATAGAGGTAGGCTGGGGGAGGTGGGAGGGAATTTAGGGACATTGGTGGTGGGAATGGGGCACTGGTGGAAGAAGCGGGTGCTAGACACTGTATGACTGAAACCCAAACATGAACATCTTTGTAACTGTTTATCTCACGGTTTTATAAAAAAAAGAAAATGCATATGAGTCTAACAAAATATATCATGATAAACATCGAATTAAAAAATGCCCCCAGGGTCTTATTTGATAGATCTGCTGTGAATCTTACTTGCTTTTATTTGTATGTAAATTCCCTTTCTGATCTTGCTGGAGACTAGGCATGTTCACTTGATCACTTGATCACTTGAATCCCGTTATTCATCGATTTGCTCGAGCGGGCACCAGTAACATTTCCATTGAACCTTATCATATGCCAATGTAGCTCAATGGCATCTGGTTGATTCAGGAATATGAAGAGCCTCAAACCGTTCCTTCAGGGTCTTGACAAGGAAGTTTGACCATCTTGTAGGTGGGCGGCCACGTGATCTTTTGACATCCCGTGGGATCCAGTCGGTAATGGCTCTAGTCCAGCAGTTGTCTCCAAATCGCATTACATGTCCAGCCCATCTGATTTTCAATGCCTTGGCAAACAAGACAGCATCCCTGATTCTGGAATAGCAACGGAGGTCAGAACTCCGGATTCCTTCTCCCACTTGAGTGAGGCCTGATATTCCAAGCATAGCTCTTTCGATTCCACTCTGGGAGACCCGAATAGCAATCTCATCCTGCTTTCGTAGGGCCCAGGTCTCTGAGGCGTACGTTAATGCAGGGAGAACGGTGGAGTCAAAGAGATGTGGCTGGACGGAGGTTCTTTGTCCTTTTAGCTATTTCTTCGATGCTTTTGAAGGCGTTCCATGCCACTCTTTTTCCTCCTGCGCAGCTCAGGTTTTAGGTCGTTCATCATGTTGACTTCTCGACCTAGGTACACATAACTGCTGCAATTAGAGATGTTTGTTCCATTGAGAGTGAATGGGGCCTCTGGAACTAGTTCATTTTTCATGAACATAGTTTTGTTGAGATTCAGCTGTAGACCTATCTTTCCACATTCTAGGTCAAAGTCAGCCAGCATTTGTGCTGCTTGGCTAATGTTTGGTGTTATTAGAACGATGTCATAAGCGAAGCGGTGGTGGTGTAGTTGCCGACCATCTATCTTCACTCCCATTCCTTCCCATTCTAATTGTCACATGATGTTCTCGAGGGTGGCGCTGAAGAGTTTTGGCGAAATGGTATCACCCTGTCGAACCCCTCTTTTGACATCAATGATCACTTCTTTGTAGATTGGTGAGATCCTGGTGGTGAATCCGTAATACAGCTCATGAAGGATCTTGATGTATTGGGTTTGAACGCCCTGTTTGGCTAGGGCTTTGAGACCACTTCAGTCTCCACAGAATACTAGGCATGTTATGTTGTAGAAATCATTCGAATTTTTTTCATTTACATACGTTAATATTATTTATCAATAATCACTAATTTTATTGATTTATTTTCTGATAATCATTTAAGTTTTGTTGAAACAAGCAACATATTTGAAACATATTTATTATATGCCTACCAAGGGAGGCAGGCTGGATCATGGGAGGGAGTGTGGGGACATTACATTGGAGTTGGGATATTGTATGCCTGAAACAACTCTATTATGAACAACTGTAAATCATGGTGTCTTAATAAAAACAAATAAATAAAATGTCCCCAGGGACGGGGAAATAGTACAGTGGGTAAGGCACTTCCATCATATGGCACTGATCTGAGCTCAATTCCTGACACTCCATATGGTCCTGAGCCTCACCTGGAGCAATCCCTGAGTGCAGAGCCAGTTTTAAGCCCTGAGCCCTGACAGATGTGATCTCAAACCCACAAAACAAGCCAACAAACAATAAAGATGATCCCGATCTTGGAAGAAAATGCAGATTTCCAGAGAGTTCAAAAATAAAACAAATGAAGAGATTGACACCAAGAGGAAAGAATCATGGGGCTGGAGAGACAGTACAGAGGATAAAGAGCTTGTCTTACAAGTGGTCAATCTGGGATTGATTCTAGGCTCCACATAGCCCAAACCCCACCAGGAGTGGTATCTGAACACAGCTGGGTATGCCCTCAACCAAAAAAAAAAAATCAAGAAACGTTAAATAATCTTAAATAATGTTAAATTTAAAAAATAATCATAACAGGCTACATAAAAAAGGAGACTTACGAGACTATCACCAGATTTCTTTTTTTCCCCTTAAAAACTTTACAGGCCAGAAGGGTGAGGCAAGATGAATTCAAAGAGCAAGAAGCAAAATATTTACATCTAAAAGTACTGCACCTGATAAGGTTATCTCTAAGAATTTAAGAAAAGATCAAACTGAAGAATTCTTCAACACAAACCTATGTTACTAGAAATATAAAAGGATTTTTGTTAAACTGGAAATGGCTCTAAACTGAGACAAGAAAACATATGAGAGACTTTTTCCATCTAAGTTGTGCTTCCTGTTTTCTTGCCCTCTGGAGAAGCTGCATTCTCTGTTCTCTCTTGAGCGCATCTTTCTCCTTTCACGTTTCTCTAAGTGAATTTCTCTAATGTAATCCTTTTACTTCACTAAAAAGAAAAAATGAAACATGAAAGGAATAAAATCTTATTGATAAAGGTAAACATTTTAGTATGAACATTAAAAGACAAAATAAGATTAAATAAAGTTAAAGTAATGATACAGATAACATGACATCAAAAACATATATTGGGGTGGAAGAGTAAAACTATATATAGTAATGACTTAAAGTTGAATTGGTATCGACTTAAAATAGAATGATAAACTCCTAGGATGTTCATATGTGGAATAGATGGTAACTGCCAAGCAAAAACACACAAAAGAACGAGAAAGTAAAAACATGTGACTATAGTTATCAAACCACAATAGAAGAAGAAATGGAGAGAACCACAAAACCACAGAGATCATTTTTGTAAATGACAATACATATTACTCAATAATCATAAGTATTAAAAGTATTCAGTCAAAAGACAGTGACCAAATGAATAAATAAAACAAAAACTAACCCATATTTTGCTTACAAGAGACCGACCCCTGTTGTAAAAGCTTCGACACTTGTTTTCCACAGTGGCAGCAGTACCACTTTATATTATTACCAGCAAAGAAAGATCTTAGAGAAAAGTTGTTTAGCTTTTTGTTGTTGAGTCGTAGAGCCCCGGCCTCTAAATCTTCTGTGGTCCATAGGATTGCACTACAATTTCTCTTATAGCAAAGTCCCTAGTTGGGTGTCATCCTATGAGCTTCTTTACTGCTTCTTTTGTTCATCTGTCACCAGCTGTTGGGGCCAGAGTATTCCAGGCACTCTGGATCAACTGGTGTCTGGCCCACGGTTCGCAGAGCCAGACGTCATTGACGACTGCCCTAGGAGTTACTCCTATGGGACCACTGGTCTGGGGCAGCTGCCAGGGCCCTATTTAGTCCTAATACCCCTTAGTCTTTTTTTTTTAACCTTTTTTTTTGGGTCACACCCGGCAATGCTCAGGGATTTCTCTTGGCTCTGCACTCAGGAATTACTCCTGGCGGTGCTTGGGGGACCATATGGGATGCCGGGGGATCAAACCCGGGCTGGCATGGGCCAGCCGCGTGCAAGGCAAACGCCCTACCTGCTGGGCTATCACTCCAGCCCCAATACCCCTTAGTCTTTGAAGCTCTTGGACAGACTGGGCACCACCTGACTGGCATTCGTCCTGCTAAAGCAAATGAAGAGGTAGAGCAGAGGGTACAGCTAGGTTTCATCAAAGAACCCTCTACCTTTCAGAATAGAGCTTTCCCTTTACTCTGCTTACTTGTTTTGTTTGTCTGCCTCCCAGTGTTTAGGGAGACCGTGAGGCCACGCCTCTATGATACTGTCAGACTATTCACTGAGGGGTCTGGGGACCACCAGGGCAACTTTAGTGGTGGTATTCAGGGATAACCAGGGTAATACTGGCCATACTCAGGTTGAAGGGGGCATGGTGCCGGGGGTTCAGACTTGGGGTTTGCACATGCTCCAGCGTGTACCCTGGAACTGAGGTATCTCCTGGGCCCCTACTTTCTTGATTTCAACATTTACTCTGACTGTGAGATTAAGTTTAAAAAAACCAAATCATCAGTTTCCAGGAAATATCGAAGAAGTATGCCCGTCTCTCTAGTTACCTTGAATGCGTTAGAGGACAAATGCTCCTCACTCTACCTAGGATTAAGGAAATGGCTTTGGAAGAACCCTGAGCCAAACATGAGCTGTCTGCCCAGACTCTTCAGCTCAGTAGATTACTCTCGGTATAGAAATCTCTTCTTGATTTCCGTGCGTATGGTGACCACAGAGGAACCGTGACCATGTGGAAGGTACCAGCAGTCAATGGCTTCCTAATAGTCATGCACAATGAATCTGTTAAAAAGGACATATCCTGTCCTCTGAAAAGATTTTCTTTGTATCTTATTTGCACATTTTCACAATTGTTAAGGCTTCAAATCACTCTTTTTTTTTTTTTTTTTTTTGGTAGGAGCTTTTTTTTTTTAATGATGCCCAGTGGTTACTCCTCGCTCTGAACTCAGGAATTATTTCTGGCTGTGCTTGGGGGCCCATACGGAATGCCAAAGATTGAACCTGAGTTGGCCAGCATGTAAGGCAAATGCCCTCCCCGCATACTATTACTCCAGCCGCTCAAAGCTTTCTTAACCCAACTCAATCACCCTTAACACTAGCCTTAGGATGATAATAATACCCCGCTCCCTGCCACCCACTCACCCAGAATAAAGGATGCTTTCTGATACCTAGCTGCCTCTGCATCATGCTACTCTGAGTGCCCTGGATGACTTGTCTGACTGGCGTACTCATAACAAATCATGTATTGGTCTTCATGGTGGACCTCCATGGTCCACCACGGAGTCTCCTATGAGGCTCGTGTCCAGACCTGTCCCAAAATGAAGTCAGCTCTAGGTTCTGCAAGTCCGCGTTCTCCTTTGAACATGTACTCCCTTGGCTTGTCTGTTTCTTTGCTTTCCTGTTTCCACTCCCGAGAGGCTGTGTTCCCTCTTGAACACACACTTCTCCCTTTCACTCCCTTCATGTCTTTCTACATAAGTTTCAATAAAAACTATCTTCACAAAACAAACAAATACGGTCAGCTCCCCACGACACTGTGAAGTTCAAACAAGGACCTCAGGCCAGGATCACTTAGCTCACTGGCTAGCACCTGAACCAGCTCTGCTGCAAATACGTGAGGTATTTGCCATCGATTGCATAATTAAATGCAAGAATTATATCCTAGATTTTCAGACTAAAAACCTAGCCCACTACATCTGATGATTCATTACATCCCCTAGGCCCAGCACATATTAAATTCTTTGTAAATGTTTCTGGGATAAAGGAATTAAAGGAGTGAATGAGTTTTGAAACCAGCAATTTTCTTGCTCATTTCCAACTTTCTCTGTAATCGGTGGATTTCTCAGAGAAAAACAGCTTCCTTCCACCTGGCCCCATTCGGAGTTCCCAAAGTTGTTCTTTTTCCCCCCTCTTCTAATCCTGCCACATCCTGCCTACCCACTTGTTATTTGGGTCTGGATTTTATAAATATACAGAACAGATGTAGTTTTTACAACAGGCCAGAACCAAAGACCAGACTTTCTGAACTAAATGGAGTCCCAGGAGGAGGTTACTATTTATTTAATCAATACAACTCCAGCCAGGTTATGAATTGTGAATTCTAAATATGGTAATAACTGTGAAAGAGTTTCATAAAGAAGTGAATATACAGCATCATTAATAATGCTGCATTGCAATAGTAGTTTAAGGGTTCAAACTAGAATATATGCAGTTTCATTCTGGAAAGCCTAAGGTGTGCATTTGCAAGCACATCTTTTCTATTTATATTAATTCGGTGGAAGTCATCAATCAATACGTAACAGAATGATAGTAATATAAGCAATTGTAAATACTAATTTCTATGTCAGTAAGAAGATAATTTTGAAAAATACACCTTTAAAATAGTTAAAGATCAGGTTGATTGCAAATTTTTGGTTAAAAGGTGAAAAAAATATGTAAGTGAAAGTATGCGTATGTCATGAAACAACATACTAGGAAGAGTTTCTAACTATACATATTTTTTTTTCTTTGATTAATGATTCTTTGTGACTATTCTTCTAAAAGAAAGGGCATGTTCTTTTTCCTCATGTTTAATGTGTGAATTAATATTAATTTGAATTTCATAAACTATGACTTTCAGTAGCCAGCATGTTTATTATTCATGAAAAACACAGTGTACTTAGTAGCATCTTAAGTTATTGATATATTGAAACTTATTGATATATTACAAGTGTAATATAGGTGAAAAGGGGTATAGGAATACATAAAATTTTTTAACTTGCATAGTTTTGTGGACTATTTATTAAAACATGAAAACTATGAAAACGTTTAGAAAATATAAGTATAGAGGAATTAAATGGAGAGGCACAAAATGCCCCTTTTCTTTGAGTTAGTTCTGACCATTAAAAATGTCCCCAAGTGAATGAATTTCTTTACTCTCTATAGACAAGCAAAGGGAAATTTGGAGATGGGGAGGGCTTCTTCCCAGGGAGACAACCGCTTCCTTCTACAGCTACACCCTCCATCCTTTCATCTTTAGAGCTGTTCACCCCTAGCTCAGATTAGAATCTAATTGGATTATTTCAGTGTATCCATCCATCCATCCATCCATCCATCCATCCATCCATCCATCCATCCATCCATCCATCCATCCATCCATCCATCCATCCATCCATCCATCCATCCATCCATCCATCCATCCATCCATCCATCCATCCATCCATCCATCCATCCATCCATCCATCCATCCATCCATCCATCCGTTTTGCTTTTCGGGTCACAACCGGTGATGCTCAGGGGTTACTACTGGCTCTGCACCTAGGAATTGTTCCTGGTGGCGCTGGGGGGGGCACTTGGGATGCCTGGTATGGAATCCCGGTCTGTTGCGTGCAAGGCAAACACCCTACTATAGCTCTGGCCCCCGTGTTTCAACTTTATTAGAAGGTACCGAAACGATTTGAAGGCTGGGGGAATAGGATCAAAAACACTGCAAAATTCTCTTTGTCGTCTATTCCTTTGACAACGCCCCAATTCTAAACTGTTGCCCCCAGCACTTTGGGGGTGGGTGTCCTGAGAACGTACCTTCGAAACTTCAAGATTTGGGCACTTTTATGAAAGTCCAAATTTTGAAAGTTTTGTCAAACTGAGGGCGATGGGATCTAGAGGTGCTATGACAATCTGCAAACAGCAGGAGCGATGGAATTCGGAAGCGGTCAGCGCCCGCCTCATACCCTTGTCCAGCAAGGGGCCCGCAAGACCCTCCCGGCCGAGTACCGGGGGGCTAGTTTACGGCACAACTTCGGAATCCCCGCAGTTCTCCGGAAGGAAGAGCTCCGCAGAGCTTTCTGCCATCAGGGATCTCCAGGGATCGCCCGGCTCCTGGGATGCCCCCCAACTCCCTAGCCCTGCGTCAGAGAGACAAAAACCTTTGGACACAGATACGCGCCCCAGGCCAGCGGGCGCGGTGTGAAATCAATAGGCCAGCGGCGTTTCCGTCCGTCTGCAGAGAAAAGGCAAATTAGGAGAGGGAGTTCTCACGTGTCTAAGGACAGGAGATTCTGGGGAGAGGAACTAAAGGTGTCTAGCCCTTACCGCAGAGCTGAAAAAAAAAAAAAAAGGTGTGTCTCTCCCTGCGGCCGCGCAGGGGCAGGGCCGGGAGTTGTAAAGAAATGGGAGGTGTCTCGGATGTTTATTTTTGCCTAGCAACCCACAGCCAACGGCTTCCCCTAGCAGCCGTCCACGCGCGCCTCTGGCCTCCCCTTGTCCTAGCGTCTGGAGAGCGGTCACTGGGTTTCAGGAAATCAGGGCGAGCGTGTGGGCTGGAGGTGGAGCAGGAGGGCAAGTCCCCTCCTTCGCCCACGCTCGGGGGGTCACCCAGGCCTCCTCCTCCGGGGCTTGACTTGACCGAGGTGACCCCAGCACAAGTAAAGTTATCTATCATCTGGAATGGGGAGAAGAGGTGGCTCAGCCACTGGAGAGGGTGGGTGGAAGGCGGGGGCAGTATTGTTTGTGGGCAGCCATTAGGTTAGAAAAGCTGCAAATGCATTTGCGTTTGGGGGCGCGCGTGGAAAGGGGACGGGTCTCTGCAGCGATTTCGGTCGGGAGACTGCCGGGGTAGGTTGCGCTGTCGGGAAAAGGAGGCAGTGCAGCCGGGCTGGAGAGGCCGCCGAGGGGAAAAGGTCGTTAGTAGGGAGGGCGAGGGGAGCGGTGCAGAGAGCTGGAGGGGAGACGGCGGGCGAGCCGGGCTGCAGTTTCCCGGCGAGTGGAGGGGTGGCTATGCAGATGGTTGCGTTGGGGGCGGGACTCCGGTGGGTGGCGGGTGGGGGTGGGGTGTCGGAGCTGGCGTGTGAGTCTGTGTGGCTGCAGGGAGGCGGCGGGCGGGGAGTCCTGGGCGGGGGCGTGCCCGGGCGGCCGGAGAAAGGCGGGGGCGGGGCTGCCCTCCCGGACCGCGCCGCGCGCCCGCGCCTGAGCGAGTGTGCGCGGGGGCGCGCGCGCGAGCGGAGCCCGGGACGAGGCTCTGGAGCTGCTGGGCCGGTGCTCGCGGCTCAGCCCCGCTCCCCCGCGCCTTCTGTGAGGGAATCGGGGGAGGCCAGCGGCGCGCGGGGGAGGGGCGAGGCATGTGCACGGGCCGGGGGTGCTGCAGCCGCCCGAGGAAGAGGAGGACGGCGGAGGCAGCAGCGAGGAGAGTGGGGGCTCGCGGCGGCGGCGGCGGGCCCGGGCCGAGGGGATGCAGTGGACTGTGTGTGTCTGGCTGTAGCTGACGCGAGGCGGCCAGGAGGCGCGGAAGAACCGCGAGAGGGACGAGCAGGAGGCGGCGGCGTCTGCCGCTGGAAGTAGCAGCAGGACGGACGGCGGCGGAGACGGCAGCCTTGAAATGCATTTTCCTCTCCAGCGGCCATGTTAGCCAGGAAACCTTCGGCCGCCGCTCCCGCCGCCTACCCGACCGGTAAGCAGGGCCGGGCCCCGCGAAGCAACGCTCGTGGCGCGGACGCTCGCCGCCCGCGGGACAGCGAACAAAGTCTGCGCTGTGGCTGGCGGCGAGGGAAGCCCGGGGCGCACGGCGCGCCCTGGCCGCGGCTCCGCTCATTGTTGCACGGGGCCCCCGCGGCTCCTCCGAGCGGGGCGCCCTCGGATCCTGCCGCCGGGACCCGCCCGGGTCTCCCCGCGCCCAGAGCCACCCCTGCTGGCCCGCGGCCGCCGGCTCCGGAGAGCGCCGAGCCCGGGTCAGGCCCGCCCGCGAGGGGGCGCAACTCGTGCTGCAGGGCCCCACTTAACTTTGCAGATGCCGGAGCCCCGCCCGGCGCTCAGGGTTCCCCGTGCTGGGTGCCCCTTCACTGCCCCCCGGGCTAGCGCGACCCGGCGTTTTTATGATCCCCGTGCCAGTCCCTCGGGAGAGCGCGGGGTGAGCTGCCCAGAGGGGGTGGGGCTGGGCGGGGCGACGGGGTCCGGGTGACTTTCTCCCCCCTGACCCTCTTTTGTCTCCTCCTGCGCGTGGCTCCCAGGCCGAGGAGGGGACAGCGCCGTTCGCCAGCTTCAGGCTTCTCCGGGGCTCGGGGCCGGGGCACCCCGCAGCGGAGTGGGGACCGGCCCGCCCTCGCCCATCGCCCTGCCACCGCTCCGCTCCAGCAACGCTGCTGCCGCAGCGCACACGGTGAGACCCTGCAGCGGGCGCCGGGTGGGGGGGTGCTGGGTGGGAGGGCGAGGGCGGGGCGCTGTGGCTTAAAAGCCCGCACTTAGATTCTGAGGCTGAGAGAAGATCCGAGTGGGAGCGTCAGTCCCCAGATCCCAGGGTGGTGGCCTCGCCTGGGCGCCGCCTTCCTTAACTTGGGCCAGTCCAAAGCTGCAGCCACAAAGGAAGATTGGTGGCTGGCGTGGGCCCCTCACTTCCCTTCTGGAGCCCGCCCATCCCTAGGGCTCCTCTTCCCTGGGAACTTCCTCCCTGCAGCTCCTTCTCCACTCCCTCTTTTGCGTCCTTGCAAAACCGGAGCGCCTTTCTCTGGCAGGGGTCAGCGTCCCCACCCCCACACACCACGTTGGGACGTGGGTATTTATAGAAACAGATCTGTGTTAGGGGACTGCCAGGCAGCCGGGCGGAAAAATCGATCCCCCAAAGAACCTCCCAGGCCTGGCTTCTTGCAGAGCAGGGAGCATCGCCAATTGTCCCCGCGTGTGGAAGCATGTTTTATGAGTGCTACAGGTTTGAGCACAGCAGAAATTGTAATTAACTTTAACAAAAAATAAGAGCCACGGCGGCAGTCAAAACAACAAGCCACCCCTGTAGGCTTCTGCCGTCGAATGTTTTTCAAAAGGAAAGGACTTTGGAAGCGGGAGGGTCGGCCCAATGCCAGGTGCTCCTCGGAGGGCCAGCGAAAGCAGACAGCCTCGGAAGGCCGCGGACCTGGGCAGACCGGACCCCGCTTGCCCCTGCAGCACCTTTGCTCAGCTTCCGGAGATGGCCCTGTGCGGGTGACTGCCCGCTTCCTGGAGGTGCGAAACTGGAGGAGGTGACGGTTTCCAAGTCTGATTTCCAGCCGCCTCTTGTGGAGGAATTGTCTAAGGGTTCTCTGTATGATGGATGCTTGCTTCGGACTGGGCTTTACTTGCTTATTGAAAGTTGAATTCCTATAGGAAAGATGATTTCCAAACCTCAGAGAGGGGCCGGCTTACAGGGTACGCAGTGGAGATACTTGTTTACCATAGAATGCGAGAGAAGACGGCTATGTTGGGGTGTCTCTCCTGAGACCTCAGACAAGTGAGCAAGTTTCATAAGAAAACGTTTCGTTTTCTATCTCCCCCCTCTGTCTCCCGTTCAGCCTCTCTTACCCTTCTCTCTCCCCCTCTGCTCTGACATCTAAACCCACCAGCAAAAGATTCCCTAGGACGGAACCAGTGTGTGTTGAAGTGCCCCGGAGAGAATCTGTTTCTGTGTTGTCATTCTGATGTTTTAGTTGAAGGACTGTTTTAGCAGTTTGGGCTTGTTTTGGTGTGGGATCATGGGACAGTTTGGAAAAATATAACATCTAGCTTTTTTCCATGTGTGATGTAATCGCATGATTTGGTGTGACTTGAGAGAGAAATGCTTCATTTGCGGCTGGCCTCCAGCCTCCTAAGGGTGGGCTTGGCTTGATCTGAGCCCCTTTCGGCATGGAAAAGAGCAGAGATGAGAGGAAACAGGGTCCCCTTGGGGGGAGCCTGTGTGTGCAGTGTGGGGTAGCTCTGGGTGAGAGGAAGCTTGTATTCTGTCCTGGCGTCTGTCTGCCCTACCTGGTTTGCACTGTCGAGTTTTGTATGTTTTAAATCCTTAGAGATTTGATTTGAACGGAATGAATTTGGGATTTCTTTTGCAGTTTTGATTATGCACAATGTTGCCTGTTGTACGGAACAGGCAAGTTTCAAAGGGCCTTAGTGTTTATCTGGTCTGAGGATGAGGAAATAGCTGGACACATTCACTGGTTTGGTTAAGATTGCCAAGGCTTAAGTCCTGCACTTCCTGCGTGGTGTTTCCGTTGACTTCTCAACACTGCTGATTCTAGGGAACTTTTTCAGCACGTTATTGATGCAAGACCCTCTGTAGATCCATATTCCCATATGTCTTTTAGCTTTTCATAAGATTTGGTTTTTTAATTTCTCAGCAGTAACAGCTGGGAAGAGCTATTTTAGAATGAATGTTGGTGGGCAGACACTTAGGAGAGGAACATGATCTTGTTAGAGCAGCTTGACCATGTCTTCCTGTGTAAATGTAAGGATGAAAGGCTTGAGCTTGGAGGTTTGTCTAGCCCATTGCCCTTTGGTTCCTGATCTCCTGGAGTCTGTTATTTAATCTGTTTGTTCTAAAAAAGTGTACCTAATAATTATCTTGATTTCTGCTAGAGTTTTTTCTTGTCATACATAGGGAGATATTGCAATATTTCTTTTTATTATTTGGTTTTTGGGTCACACCCAACGGTGCTCAGGGCTTGCTCCTGGCTCTCATTCCTGGCGGGCTTGGGGACCATATGGAGTGTCAGGGATCTAACCCAGGTTGGCCGTGTGCTGGGCAAACGCCTTACTCGCTGTACTATTGCTCCAGACCCTGTATTTCTTTTTAAACTTCTAAATGCTAGTATTTTCACTTTTGTAACAGCAATGCATAAGGCCCTCTTCAATGACTTATTTAAATTTTTCTTAAGTAATTGGATCTAAACACTTTAAAATTATTTTGAAGGAGAAAAACAAGGTATTTAATTCAGAGTCACACAGCCCATTTGGGGATGTGCTAAAATTCCAGGCTTTTTGGACTTAGTTCTGAGATGTCATCAGAGAAGTTTGAAAGCATCCAGAAATATTAGCACAGTGTAATCTCTGCAATTTTCATGTTAATATTAGAAGAATTAAAACAGTTAAACGGGTCAGACTGTTGCGCTCACGTGTTTGTTACTGAGATGTCTCATCGCTAGAGAAGGCGGTCAGATCATCTGGCAACCGCATTCATTCCTTGCACGTTTTAGCCTTCAGACCTCCCCAGCAATGCTGCGACACTCCAGGGCCACTCCCGTCAATATTTGGCCCACCGGATACACTGAATGTTGATGCTGGGGCCAGTCAGAGCTAGGGATTGAGCGGAGGGCTGTGCGTGCCAGGCCTGCGCTCCAGCTAGTCTGATCTATCTCTTAGCTCTTTGTGTGTGCACGCACATATATATGTATATGTATATGCACACACACAAAGAGCTTAGAGATATATAGCTATCTCTTTATATAGATATATTTATCTATATGCCATATATATAGATTATATATAGTGATATGTAAAACATAAATTTTATTATGTAAAATACATAAATATATTTACATATACTACATAAAATATAATAAAATATGTAATATACAATATATAAAATTATAATTTTTAATTTCTAATATTCTATTGCGCTACCTAGTTTACAGTGGTTTTGAACTTCTTTCATAGTTGCAGAGCTTCTGTACCGACCCTCCACCATGAGTATCTCTTTCTAAATGTGATCAACACTGTGCGAGTCATCGACAAATAGGAATAGCCACAATCTGAACTTCAAGACTTGAGTGGTAGGAGCGTGAGGTATTTTTATGCCTAAGTGTATGATATGAGAGTCTGCACATATGTATTCTAGAAACATATTGTTTCCTCTAGTGGTTCCTCCAGCCTTTATAGATCAGTTAATCGTGCACTTACGTTTGATTCTGATTTCCAAGTCCCAACAGTATTTGAGACTTGAATTTGTTTTCTAGAACCTCTGTAGTGAGCCTGCTTAAGATGTGGAAAATTTCTAAGATTCTGTGCACTGCTTTTGGGTATTGAATCGATACTTTTGCTATAGATACTGTTGAACCTGCTCTCAGTTAACCCAACTGCGCTGTAAGGCTAACACCATGTGACTTGGGTCACCTGGGACGGATCCCAATTCCCCAGTGTTAGCTTCGTGTTTTCTTATGTATATTGCTCTTGACTGTCTCAGAGGAAGGAGGGTTTATTGACATGTTTCTCATGCAGCAGGTACTTGTTGAGCATTTACTGTATGTTTGGGCTTTTGTTAAAGATAAGAGGTGACCCCACCCTAGAACTTCTCCCAGTCAGTTTCTCCCATCAGGTTGTAAAACAGATGCAGTAAAATGAATTGAACATTCCGGCTTGAAGTTTGTGTAGGTGAAGGAAATTTCACAGAGGAGGCAAGACTGTCTCACAGGCCCCAGCTACCTTGCTTACAGACAGTCCTGGTTCAATCCCGACTACCCTCTGTGATTCCCCCAAGTTCGCCAGGAGGGATCCAGGCATGGAGAACCTGGAGTAAGTCCTGAGCACCACCTGGTGTGACTCCAAAACAAGCAAAAAGCATCTTTGTCACACTCAGAGAAACAGTGTTGGAGGGTAAATTGGAGTCCACCACCCAGACATAGGAAGGGACCATTAAGTGGCACCAATAAAACAAAACAAAAAATACTGATACCATTGCAAACACTACACATGGTACCGAATGTAATACTTTTCAAGGCCCTAATGAGGTGATCTGAAGTTATTTTGTTAGCTTTATACTGCAAAGAATGGTGAGGTTAAGAGAGATTAACCCAAGGCTAACAGTAAATAGTGGAGTTGGGATTCATTTCCCATGTGACTAATTGAAAATCCCTGGGCTCCGAACGATTATGCAGCATGACCTCACTGAAATGAGAAGAGTGTGAAAAGGGATGGTGTTTCCACGGGAGTGGGGAATTCAGCACAGTAACTTGAAAAGAAGGGTAACAGTGGCCTAGAAACCAGGTCACCGATCATTTGGAGTCTTCATTGTAGAGATTTGTGTTCTTGTCTGTACGTACTTGTATTGTCCATGCAAATGGGGTTCCACTGGGGCCTTGAGCATTCAGTGACAGTATCAGATGGGTAGTTTGGAACAGCCCTCGGAACTGGGAGAATTCTAGACTTAGAAGCAGGGGGCATGTGAAGACGCTGTTTTTCCAGTGAAAAGTTGTGGTACTAGTGGTCTTGGCAAGGTGATGAAGACATTTGGAAGGTGTTCCAGGGTGCACAGCTTGAGTGACTGTACAGGTAAACCCTTTTGGTGATCAGAAATTGAGAGTTGTGGAAGGAGGAAAGAGTTCTGGTAGACAAATCATGAATTGTGTTACCTGCGGGTAAGGAAAGAGCAGTATGTGATCTGAGGTAGATGAACCTGACTAGATGGGTTAGATAATGACTGGGCAACTCTGAGCTGCTGGGGTTGATGTGGCAGAAAGATGCCAACCCAGGTGCAGCCATCAGTACCCACTGTGGCTGTGGTCAGGGACTGGAGAAGTCCAGAAGATACCTTCAGGAAGTCGGTACCCTCAGTACTTCATAATCCTGGGATTACCCAGGGAAGACCAAGTAGAGAGATAATGTAGCCATTTGGAAAGCTCTTTTTAGTCCTAGTCATTGAAATTTTGTTGTGTTTTTTAATTTTGCACATATAACTCTCCTCAAGTCTATTTTGTCCCTAATGAAACTTTGTTCAGGCTTTTTTGTAACATGTAGATCACACTGTAGGTTTGGCTTCTGAAATGTCTCCATGTTGCCCTGAACACAAATGAATCTTAAGCAGAGGTTTATTTTGGACTTCGGGTCTTTTTATTCTCTAGCATTTAAACTATCACAGTGGGAAAAGGGCTAGTGGAATGGCGCTTGGAAACCAAAGCAATTGAACAAACCTGTGCTACTTTCCCAAGTACCCAACACTTTCCTCAAGTGTCTTTCATGCTTCCCCTATGATGGGGGGGCAGGACGTGCAGCTGTTGTTACTAAAGATGAGCTCAGCATGAAATGAAATACCACCTAAGAGGACTTGTTTGTTTGGGCCAAACCTGGTGTTGCAGGGGAGATTCTGTGCTAGGGGATCAGGCCTGGTGGGGCTCTAGGGACCATGCTGGGGAATCTAAGGATGCCCTCGGCCTGTTGAATTCACTGCTGCCACCCCTCCCCCATATGTGAGTTTAGCGAAAGCAAGCTGAGAAAAACACAGACCTTCAATCTATGAAATTACCTGAAATAAGGTACACTGTGCTCTCTTCTACTGTTGTTAGCTGCAGGCAGAGAGGGGCATTCATTCATGTAGTCCTTTGCAGGACTGCGGAAATGGGGTACTGGTTAAGATGTTCTTGGACATCTTGGCCTGCTGGTTGGTGAGGAGGACTTGGGATTCCATTATGTAATGATTCCAGGTAGTTCCAAGCCATCGCTTGAGTTACTGTGTGAAGCAGTGCAAGAGTATTTCTTCAGGAGCATAGAAAGCCAAAAGGCAGGACTTAGAAAGGAGATTTGGTGACAAGGGGCTTTAGCTAGTTGTTGGTGCTCCCAGAAGGCAGGGACTCCACTGTTCACTGTTCACCTTATCTAGTGTGAGTTGAAGGACTGGGGGATTGAATGACTGATTATGTCACTGATTTTCAAGATAAGTGACATAGGAGTTTTTAATAGGGTACTTTAAGATTTGTTTATTGGTTTGCTTTTTGTTTGGAGCCACATCTGGTGATGATGCTCTGTGTTTACTCCTGGCTCAGCACTTAGGAATTACTCCTGGCGGTGCTCAGGGACCTGAACAGATGCCAGAGATTGAATTTGGGTCAGCCACATGCAAGGCAAGGGCCTGACCCGGGCTGTACTATCTCACCAACTCCGAGATGGTAAGAGTGTGGTTGATGATCTGAGGCTGGCAAGATTTTCTAATTGGGAGAGCCGCTTAGTGCTTGTCACTCCCACCCCTCACCTCTTGGCAATATTAATGCTTGAAAGAATCCCAAGTAGGTTTTCAGTAGAAGACGAGGGACCCCTTGGCTTACACCGTCAGTTTTGTCTTCACAGGAATGTTCAGGGATGGCCTGCATGCCTGAAATAGAATTGCTCCTTTATTTTTCTTGTTGGAAAGCTGAGTCCCCAGCAGCCCAGAGAAATGCATGTCTTAAGAGAGCTCAACCAAATGAAGGCCCAGAAGAGCGTGGTGGTTGCTGTGTTGCCTGAATGGCCATAAATGGTCATCACAGTCAGTGAGTCCCAGGAACTTTTAAAAATAGGTTAGGGGTTTACAAGATGCTACAGTGTGTATCTGTGTGGGAATCTTTCAAGATTAAAAGTGCCATTTTCTTTGCCTCTGGATGACAGTGAAGATACTAGTATTTTCAGAATATGTGAGAACAGAGAAAATAAGTGAGCAAGCCAGGTAGGCTCCGAGTAGTGAGAGCGCCTGGGTGGAGTGAGGAGAGAGAGGGAATGGATGTGGAAACCAAGCTGTGCTTTTCCAGTGTGCTGTGACTGGGGAGGGGTGGGGGTGGACTCCCCAGCAGTGCCCAGGAAGCCTGGGATGCACACCAGCGATTCTTGGCAAAGTGGAGTGCCAGGTCAAGGCAAGGGCTTGAGAATATGGTAAAGCTCGGTGTGGCTGTGCCAGGATTACCTGGGACCCCATGGCGGCCTCTGGGGTCTCCAGAGCTGTGGCTGGATATGCTCAGGGGACTCTGGTGTTAAGGATTGACCCAGGCTTGGCTATGCCAGGCAGGCATCGCCTGTGTCTTCCAGTCCCTGGTCTGTGGCATTTTTTCTGTCAAATGCGGGCCAACTGGGTAGCCAGTGGTGAACCAGACTCCTACTACATGTCAGGTATGGTGCTGAACGGGAACGTTTTCTGTGCCTGAAGGAGCTTACTCTAAGGACCCAGGTCCGTATAAACTATCTCCTTAGAAGTGGCGTGTATGGGGTCATTTTCAGGATCTTAGTTTTTGGCTTCTCATGCAGGCCACTGTCTTCCTTTCTTACCTCCTTACTTCCTTCCCATTTTCTCTTCCTATCAGGGTGCCTCTGGAGGGTCTTTCCTAGGCATGGAACTTTTTTCCTTTGCTAAACTTAATTCTCATTCCAACCAAACTGGCTTGCGTGGTTCCGGATAAAGTAGGATCCATGGAGGTGGAGGGTGAGGGCTTCCTGCACTGTATCCCGTGTGACCGGGCAGGCTTCTTCTCTTCCATTTATGTGTCCTTTCCCATTTGCAGATTGGCGGCAGCAAGCACACAATGAATGATCACCTCCACGTCAGCAGCCACAGCCATGGGCAGATCCAGGTTCAGCAGCTGTTTGAGGACAACAGTAACAAGAGGACAGTGCTCACAACGCAACCAAATGGGCTGGCGACCATGGGCAAGGCGGGCTTGCCAGTGGTGCCCGAGCGGCAGCTGGAGAGCATCCATCGACGGCAGGGCAGCTCCACCTCCCTGAAGTCCATGGAAGGCCTGGGGAAGGTGAAGGCCGCCCCATGTCCCCTGAACAGGCAATGAAGCAATACATGCAAAAACTCACCACCTTTGAACACCATGAGATTTTCAGCTACCCAGAGATCTATTTCTTGGGTCCAAAGCGCAAAGAAGCGCCAGGGTATGACCGGCGGGCCCAACAACGGTGGCTACGACGATGACCAGGGCTCATATGTACAGGTGCCTCACGATCACGTGGCTTACAGGTACGAGGTCCTCAAGGTCATCGGAAGGGAAGCTTTGGGCAGGTGGTCAAAGCCTACGACCACAAGGTTCACCAGCACGTGGCCCTGAAGATGGTGCGCAACGAAAAGCGCTTCCCACCGCCAGGCGGCTGAGGAGATCCGGATTCTGGAGCACCTGCGCAAGCAGGACAAGGACAATACCATGAACGTCATCCACATGCTGGAGAACTTCACCTTCCGCAACCACATCTGCATGACGTTTGAGTTGCTGAGCATGAACCTGTACGAGCTCATCAAGAAGAATAAGTTCCAGGGCTTCAGCCTGCCTCTGGTGCGCAAGTTTGCCCACTCGATCCTGCAGTGCTTGGATGCTTTGCACAAAAACAGAATAATTCACTGTGACCTTAAGCCCGAGAACATCCTACTAAAGCAGCAGGGGAGAAGTGGTATCAAAGTGATCGACTTTGGCTCCAGCTGCTACGAGCATCAGCGTGTCTACACCTACATCCAGTCCCGCTTTTACCGGGCTCCCGGGTGATCCTTGGCGCCAGGTACGGCATGCCCATTGATATGTGGAGCCTGGGCTGCATTTTGGCCGAGCTCCTCACTGGGTACCCCCTCTTGCCCGGGAAGACGAAGGGGGACCAGCTCGCCTGTATGATCGAGCTCCTGGGCATGCCCTCCCAGAAACTGCTGGATGCGCCGAAACGGAGCCAAAAATTTTTGTGAGCTCCAAGGGTTATCCCCGGTACTGCACTGTTACTACTCTCTCGGACGGTTCCGTGGTTCTCAATGGCGGCCGATCCCGGAGGGGGGAAACTGAGGGGCCCACCCGAGAGCAGAGAGTGGGGAACGCACTGAAGGGGTGTGACGACCCCCTTTTCCTTGACTTCTTAAAACAGTGTTTGGAATGGGATCCTGCAGTGCGCATGACCCCTGGCCAGGCATTACGGCATCCCTGGCTTAGGAGGCGCTTGCCAAAGCCTCCGACCGGGAGAAGACATCAGTGAAAAGGATAACGGAGAGCACTGGTGCTATCACCTCGATTTCCAAGTTACCTCCACCTTCCAGCTCAGCTTCCAAACTGAGGACTAATTTGGCACAGATGACAGATGCCAATGGGAATATTCAGCAGAGGACAGTGTTGCCAAAACTTGTTAGCTGAGCTGAGTCCCCCCAATGCTGGTAATCTGAAAGATACGTTTTGCTGAGCCTTATTGGGTTGAAAAGGAATAGCTCAGACCTGTTTTTATTTGCTCAATAACTCATTTGTATCCTTTCAGCACTTATTTTACCGTTAGAAAGTTTTTCGTTTTGTTTTTATAAAATACATGGGGATGATGCTTTAAGTTTTTATACTTTATGAAACTGTTTTTGTGTTCTAAAAGTACGATGAGCCTTACTGTATTTAGTGTGGCAGAGTAATAAACATCAGTGGCAGGCCATTGATTACTTCATGACTGCCACGCATTTACAGATTGGTGTCAAAGACATTCACTGTTTTTATGGTTCTCCCCGAGGTGATTGCCCCCAAGGGTCCCCCTTCTCTCTCCATGCCTCATGTTTATACACAGGTGTAGCGTGTACTGCTGCCGCTCCCCATATGTTTTCGGGTGGTAGCAATGATGGAAATGAGAACGGTTAGTACAGAAACGACATCCTAAGCTCTCCTACCTTAGGGATTTCCCCCACCCACTCAAACCAAATCCCCAAGGTTTAAATACCCAGCTAGCGTTCTGATTTTCTGACAAACACACAGACCTGGTGGATAAGTGGAAATGTGTGTGTTCCTCCAAATTTTCAAATGTGATAAGCGAGCTGTTTTGTAAAGAAGCCTCCTGTTACAGAATTGGTTTCGTCCCTAAATTTAGAATTGTATTCCATAAACTGTTCCTTCACTTTGCTTTTCTCTGTTCCTCTTTTTACCACACATCTGTTGCTTGCATTTAGGGCTTCTTTCCCCCCCTTCAAATATATATTCCAGACTGTTAATCCAAAAAAAAAAAAAAAGAAAAGAGACATTTCAGCTGTGATGATGACCATCGTTTCATATTCCAGTGTGAAAAAGAACAGCGGCCTAGCTACGAAAGGTGGGGGTTTCTGTAGTTCTACAGGTTTAAACAGGTTCAAGTGAGTAGGTCACACTCTTCAGGTGCCACTGTACGGTTCTCTTAGCCTGGGAAATTATCCACATTAGAACAGAAGAGGATTCAAAATCCTCCTGATGAACAGATCGTTGTAACTGTTCAGTAAGACGAACTTTAACAACAAATTTAAAACTTCAACCTCAAGTTAATGGTTTGACTTAATCTTTGTGTCCTTGAAAACCCCTTATATGTCCCATCCCTCCATTTTATTTTACTTTTCTTTTGGATTGCACTGACTGTTTTTGTGGGAATGACACTTTACCTGGAAAAGTAACTGCGGTTAAGTAAACAATATTTTCTTCTCTGAATAATAATTATTTTCACGGTGAAAACTTCAGTATTTTATCACTAATGTATGAGCAGTGAGATCTATCCATTTCACAAAGGCACGTGGAAAAAAAATTTTTAGTATGTGCAATTTAGAAAGATTTCTGCCTGTTTGGATAGTAGGTTTGGGGTAGTATAAATTAAGATAAACCTCTTATATGCACCGATACTGTTGTATTGCCTGTAAATTGATTTAAAAGTACTTAAGGCATGGTCCCCAGTGAGGCCAAGAAAGTTTCCGGTTTTCTTTTAATCTGTTCCTCTTAAAACAAGTTTTGAATAAAACACTTTACTTACCTTGAGGCTTTGTCAGTTGATGGTGGAGAAAAATGCTCAGGAAATATTACAGATATTTGCCAAAAAACAGTAATAAAGACTAGCTTATTAATAAGATAGTGCTGTTGTTTGCTTTACTATTTAAGGATGTCACTGATAAGTTAATCTGTGCTTCTGAATTTAGAAATTATAGCTTTTTTCCTCTTCCAAATCTTTAGCATAGTGTCCCCATTTTTGTGTCATCTGTGGAAGTGCAATAATATGTTAGTTGCATTTTAAGTGATGCTCATGTGATGATACTCCCATCAGTGGCTTAATAAAATTGAAATATATATTTATTAAACATTTGACTTAAAGACATAACAAGTGTAAGACTTGGTATGGTGGCTTTGTACAACCTCCAACTGCTTAATAATGGTTAGCTTTTTTTAGGTCATTAAAATCAACAAACATAAAACCTCTTGGGATTTCCCCTTCCTTACCACTCTTTTAATTCTCCTTTAGTTTAAAATCTATGAACCTGAGCCTACCATTAATATGAATTTCCTATAAAATAAAATTATGTGTGAAAATTTATAAATGGACTAATAATGCTGTCTTCCCTTTACCACACAAAACTGGTCTTTAAGATGCCAGCAATGCATTTGTTAGTGTGGTTATTCACAAATGCAACCGAAACTTTTAAGCCAAACTATTCTGTACAATGCAATAGGGCATCTCCCTCTCTCCTTCCCTCCCTCCCTCTGACACAGTAAAAGTTCCCTCACAAGAGCTGCCATGTTCAGTGTTTAGTGATAGAGCTGCTTTTAAAAAACTAGCTTAATTACAGTTGTCAAAAAAGAAAAAACGTTGCATCTTACGTTAAAGCATAAACGAAGGGCTCTGATAGGCTACTAGGAGTTGGCTTGGAAACAGTCCTTGGTCTCACAGGTTACCATTGTCTGGGGATGTCTGAGCTATTTTCAGATTGAGGAATAGCACAGTGCCGTGCAGTCCGGTTGCAGTCTCATCTGGCTCCGTTTCTTGCACCACCAGAGCGGTCATTACCACTTAAGTGTATTCCTACAACCTTGGAACAACAGTGATGCAAGACAGTGTAGATTAACAGTAGAGGAGAAATCGTGCCCTTCGTGTTAACAATGTGCCTTTTGTTCTTGATGCCATGTTGTAGGGCATGCATTTGTTGGCCTCTTTAACTCTTTGAATAGTAGGCAGTAAGGACGGGATCCATCTCTGCAAGGATACATCTGTCTTAAATATCCAGTTACTTACAGGCCTTAATAGAAACCATAAGGCATAAATGAATCATCGGCACTGAAAAAGGTAACCATTGGTTATTTGCAGGGCATTCCTATATTTAAGGGGTTAAAGATGGTCTTTGTTGTATCTTAACATCAAACTGATTTTTTAAATATTTTTTGTTATGCTAACACTAGACAAAAGTCGACTGTATTTGTATAAATTTACCTCAAACCATTTAATTTTATAGTGTGATTAATCCCAGGGCATTTGGTATGAACCAAAGTGCATTCCTTTTTCTATGTGCCTGGCTCTAGTAAGGATGGCCAGGGATTTTTACAATTTGGGTGCAAGGCACTTAAGCCACTTTTAAACTTCATGAGTGGTTTGGAGTTCTGTCCCAGGACTCCATCAGAATGTTAGGAAAACACTTTAGGCATCAGTAGCATTGGGCCATATTGGAATCTTAAAAGTGTGAGTTATTTTAAAGAGCATTCATTTTTGTAATTTTTTTCATCAAAAATATTTCTGGTAAGCAGAAGACTTTTTAAAAAAAACTGATTGGGTTGGAAAAGGTTTTAATATTGCCCAACATAATGCCGTGGTAGCATTAAAAACAAAGTATTTGTGAACTCTTGTTTCTTAGGGGCTTGTACATCTCTCTGCTATGGACATATATAAAAATTGTAATTATACTCAGCTCAACTGCTACAGTAATGTCTAGGCAGCGGCTTGGGTTTCTTTCGAGCAACAACTTAGACATGTGACTGTAATATGCTGCAACTGTGTGTACTGAAAATATGTGAAACTGGTTGAATGTGGACTGTATATATGTATGTAAAAATTTCTGTGAGATGCTGCTGTCGCCACTTAACATGAAATATGTTCTAGTGGATTTTAATCCTAGTGGCCAGTTCTATGATACTGTATGTATTGTACAGCTGATGACAGGAGTCAGACTGTTCAGTGAATATTTGTTAAATTTTATTGTCGTGGCCAGAGATAATTTCAGAATAAAATTTTAATGTCCTACCTTACTTTTCTCCCCTTTTCTAACTATAATTTAACTCCTGGTCTATTTCTTATATTATTCTTGGTAGCCTGGACAGAATGCAGGTATTTTCAGAAATAAGTGACTTTGTTTTCCACTTAAGTTTATTGTAAGTTGCGTATTCCAAGTAAGACTGAAATTTTAGTAGGCAAGTCTTGTTTTTCTTGAACTACATTTATTCCTTTGCCTTCAGTATTTCTACATTGATTTTCCTTGACATACATCGTCTCTGCCATGTTCGCTACCTGCTAGAATATCCAATCTTTGTTTTAAACTTCAAGCTGACGGTAAAGTTGTGGGTTCTGTTAGCCAGGCTTTATCTTTGCTGTGCACCCCTTTGGGTCGATTACTCTACGTGTTCTCCGCAGTTCCCTCCCCCATGAATTTTTGAGTATGTGCTTTTGCAGTTCTTTTACTTGGTGGTCTTTCTATAGTTCCCATTTTGAGGGGTTGTAGTCTCGTAATAGCTGATCAGGAAATAAGGCCTGTGAACTGCAACTAGCTCATGATTTTGTCAAGTTCAGTGCCAAGCTAAGAGTTGACTTGAAGATGACAGCAAGCAGATGCTCCAATAATTTGTCAGACCTTGCAGGGATATTATGTAGACAAATATTTCCCTCTTGTGGAAAGAACTACCTCACATTTTTATTTACATCCCTCCTGTTTCAACAGCCTAAGAATTAGTGCTGCTTCCTGCAGCTAAAGTAAGGTACTACTGTTCAGACCTCCTAAGCCAGACTTGCTCATGTCCCGCTGAGGACATAGATTTACATAATAATTTCTCTCCCTTCCTCTGCACACTTCTCTCTTGGTGCCAAAATTCAAATTCCAGGCCTCATCTGGAGATGATATAAGGCATGGCACTACCATCTCCCTGGCCCATTCTTGCTTTATTTGTTGCTCACCGTCCTTACTCAGTACAAAAATATCAATCATCAAGAAAACTAGTATATTTATAGATAAAAGATGTGCAATATGTATAAAATTTAAATTTGATGTTAATATAAGTTTAAATTCATATTCAACTCTGACTTAAAGCTATCCATAATTTCCACCTGTTTTACCAAACCTTGACAAGACTCATTAATGTTCGGTCTATTCTATCTAAAGTTCTGTCTTATCCCCTCTGGTGTCAGCTATACAACTAAACATTCTGGGACTTCAGAATTCCCTTTAGAATCTAACACAAGGAAACATTCGTTGATATTGGTATTGGCCTTTTACAGAAAGGCAAATTAGTCTGGTATCTTTTCTGGTTTGGAAAGAGTATTAAAGGAGTTTTGTAGAAAGTTGTTTTGGCTTTGTCTTGTTTCAAAAAAAAAAAAAAAAACTCCGCTGCATATGCTTTGGGTTAATAGACAAAACACTTGTCATTCGTCCAGTATAGAAAAGTCCACTGTCCAGTATAGAAAAGTCACCAGTGTGCCATACTTAAGAAAATTGTAAATTACTGCAAAGGCTTTGGTTTGATTTGACTTTAACTGTTTTGCTGTGGTCATTCCCTTAATATCTGTGCTACATTTATATATATGTATATATTATATATATGCATAATTGCCTTCCTTTGCATAAGGTAGTTTAATGAGAAAACTAATAAATTCATATTTACTTCTCTTAAGAAACATATGCATATTAACTAGTCATCTATTATAAGAAGAAGCAGAGGATGTTTTATAACTTTCATGTGTTCCGTGCCTTGCTTGGTATGAATCAAACCTCCCAGATCTCATGGTGTTGTAATGAACATCATTTCAGCCTTATACATCCCCGAGAGCTATAATTATACTCCCTTGATATTTGAGAAAACTGAGGTGACTTGTTCCAAAGTGACTTTGCAAAAAAGTTTAGGCTTCAGGTTGCAATCAAAGAATTTTGGTATTGGACCAGTAAAAGAAAAATTGCTAACTCTACAGTATAGAGCACAAACAGAAAGGGAATCCAGTTAGAGCGATCAGTGGGCATTTCTGTTACTCAGTTACTTATATCTATCCAGGGATATATTTTTAAAGGGAGAAGCGACGAAAAAGCTGAGAACTAAAGCAGCTTAGTCTCTCTTGGTGCGCCTAATACCTAAAGTGTGTGCACACACCTACACACCCTCTCTTTGTGGAATAGGGACTTAACATGTTGCCGTATGTGGAGAGTTAATAGAGCTTTAGTTTTTTTTGTTTTTTTCTTTCTGTTCATAAAGCCTGCTTTTTACATGTCAATGTGTGAACGCATTTTTGACTCTTCTAATTCTCAGGGATTAAAAGTTATTTTTTATTGATTGTAGCAGCAGGAAAATACCTTAAATTCAGGTTTCCTATCCTTTGCCACCATATTTTCAAAAAGAGAACATGCCTGCCAGAGAAATACATAAAAATTAAAATTCCAATAGCATTTTTAAGATACCAAATTGTAAATAAACCATTTTTATAAACAAATGCTGTGTCTTTTCCTTGCTTTTTATCCCAAGCTTTTTTTTCCTCTCTTAAGAGTGAGGAGTTTAGCTATCTAGACTATTTCTTCACTTGTACAAATGTAGTGTGTTATTAGCTAAACGAAAACTCAAGAGCAGGCCTAAATCCCTTTAAGAGTTACGGAAATTCCTCTCAGTTTTGGGGGCTAGGGGTGGGTGCGTATGTGATTAATGTGCAGGCAATTTATGTATAAGCCTGAGTACTGCTGGATGTGGCCCAAAAAGGAAAAGAGATGAAAGAAATCGGATGTGGGCTAATTTGTCTTCCTTTGTCTGGATGAATCCCCAATCTACTATCTCCTATTCCTAGATTTCAGTTCCTTGGAATTTTAACGGGTAGGCTTTTTTATCTTTCTAATCTATCTTAATGTCTATTGCAAATAACATTTATTTGTCAGCTATCAAATGGTACCTATGTACCAGGTGCTAAGGACATATAATGGTGACAAAATGGGCGTGATTCTGTTCTTTACAGTTTGTAAACCGATTGTAAATGGAACAAGCGCTGTGAAGGAGGAAGGTGTGCTGAGTGCATGTAAAGGAAGGAACGGGAGGCAGTGTCCTGTAATCCAGAGTGACTTCCCTTGGGAATTAATGACTTGAAACACTGAGGAAAGAGAGTGGGCAGTAATGCTAGAGGTATAGGAAACAAGTGCCTAGTGAGCAATGACAAGAAGGTCCTGTGGTTTGGACACCTAAGAACCACAAGAATGAAATCTTAATTGAAACTGGTTGTGTAGCCAGGCCCAGACCAGGTCAAGCCTTGCTGTTAAGAATTGTGCAAGGTGGGGCCAGCGTGATAGCACAGCTGGGAGGGCATTTGCCTTGCATGAGGCTGACGTGGGTATGATCCCGGCATCCCATATGGTCTCCCGAGCACCACCAGGAGTAATTCCTTAGTGCAGAGCCAGGAGTAACTCCTGAGCATTGTTGGGTGTGACCCAAAAAACACCACCCCCAAAATAAAGACTCCAAGGGCTGCGATGAAAGCAGTTCAGGGGAGAAAATATCATAAACGGAACTCTGACTGGTCTGAGAATGTTTAGAGAAGGTGAGAGGAGTGATAGCCCAGTGGGTAGGGCGTTTGCCTTGCATGCGACCGGCCTGTGCTGGCCCGGGTTCGATCCCCGGCATCCCATATGGTCCCCTGAGCACTGCCTGGAGTGATTCCTGAGTACAGAGCCAGGAGTAACCCCCTGAGCATTGCCGGGTGTGACCCAAAGAGCAAAAAAAAAAAAAAAAAAAAAAAAAAAGCCATGGGGCTGGAGCGATAGCCCAGTGGGTAGGGCGTTTGCCTTGCACGCGGCGGTCTGTGACGGCCTGGGTTCGATTCCCGGCATCCCATATGGTCCCCCGAGCACCGCCAGGAGTGATTCCTGAGTGCAGAGCCAGGAGAACCCCTGAGCATTCCCGGTGTGACCCAAAAAAAAAAAGTGTTGGCAAGAAATGCTGGATTGGGGCTAGAGCGATAGTCCAGCGGTAGGGCGTTTGCCTTGCACCCGCCCTCCTGTGCCGGCCTGGGTTTGATCCCCGGCATCCCATATGGTCCCCCGAGCACCGCCGGGAGTGGTTCCTGAGTGCAGAGCCAGGAGTATGCAGAGCCAGGAGTAGCCCCTGAGCATTGCCGGGTGTGACCCTAAAAAGCAAAAAAAAAAAAAAAAAAAAAATAGCTGGATTATGTCCGATCAGGAAGATGGAGATTTAGAGAGGAGGGTGCATGGGGTTGGGTCTCAAATGCCTGATGTTTTTCTTTGTGTATGAAAAGTAGCTGTTGCTGCTTTACTATCTAATTTGCTGTTTGGCATTATATTTGTTTAAGAATAGGCTAACACTCTTTTTGGTTAGAGAGAATGAAGTACATTCTCTCATTTTAGTACAGTAAGTACCATTACATCTTTTGCTGAAATTTGAAGACTGAAATTTTTTCAAGAAATTTTTTAATTTGAAAGAGATTGTGTGTGTGTGTGTATGTGTGTGTGTGTGTAAAATTGCAGGTGAGCTAAGCAAAATTGTCCACAAAACTGTTGCCCTCTAGAGTTTAGCTTTTCCTCCTGCCCTCACTTTATTCTTTCCTCCAATAAAGTTCTATTAGGAGAGGTAGATGTTAAACCATTAATCGATCACAAAAACGCTTCAAGTAGTGAGAAATACCTTAAGGAGGCAACTAGATCTTGTGAGGAAGAAAAATGGACTAGTTGCTCAGGGCCGCCCTGGTAAAGTGGCAGTGATGTGATTTTATGGAGGATGAAGGCAGTTGAAAAGCCCAGGAAGAACAATCCAGAGTGTGAGTTCTGGAGCAGAAGACTGAGGGGAACAAGGTGAAGGAGTCAGCAGAAGGAGAGAGTAAGACCAGCTTTCAGATCAAGCCACATATACCTTTTTGAGGTGTTGGGAATTTGTTCTAATTATACCAGGAAGCCGTTCAAGCACATTAACTCGGTTTTTATATGGTCATTCTGGTTTCCTGCAGAGAACAACTGAAGGGAAACCAAGTGGACAATGGTGAAACTTCAGGAGACAGAGGCACCCTGTCAGCCTGAAAGAAGTTAGAGTTTATTAAGAATAATGATGACTTCAGATTGTGGATTCTATTTAGGAAGTGGAGAGCAGCGAGGGGGACAAAAGACGAAACTGGATTCTGAAGATTAACATTTTTGTTGTTCACTGTCTGTATCACTCTCTTCCCGTTGTTCATCCATTTACTCCAGCAAGCACCAGTTCTATCTCCATATGTCCTGTCGCAAGCAAGTGTAGCCCAAGGGCATCTGCTTGCCCAGAGTCAGGAAGAGCCTCACACCATTCCTTCAGGTCATGGGAATGAGGTCTATAATTGTTACTGGGTTTTGGCATATCAAATAAAACACGGGTAGTTTGCCAGGCTCTGCCCTGTAGGTGGTATACTCTCAGTAGAGGGCTATCATCTAGAGCATTTACTGATGAAACTTAAAGGGGGGACTTAAAACAATTTTTGTTGTTATTTGTATAATTAAAGTAGCATAAACAAGGAAAATATTTTAAATTTGTGACTACCTTAAAATTACCTTTTAAATATGTGACTACCTTAAAAACCTGAGAAGTTTTAGATTTAGACTGCTAAATTTCAGGAACAACTGTCCCTGAAATCTCAAGGTTTATAAGTTAAATTCAATGAATCTATTAAGAACTTTTTTAATTATTAAGAGAAACACTAAAACACTAGGGGAATAAGCAAATGAATGACCTGTTTAAAAAATTTTATCAGGGTTAGAGAGATACTACAGGAGGTAAGTCCCTTGCTTTGCCCATGACATCCTAATTCCCATACTAAGCACCTATTATTGTCCCCTGAGCACTGCCAGGATTGATCCCTGAGCATGGAACTGGGCAAAAAATTAAATTAAAATCTTATGAGAAATTAAATTGACCCCCCAAAAACCCATGCAGAATTTTGTCATTGTAGTGCAAATTAAAGTAGTTTGTTATTAATCTACAAAGTGTCAAGAATGAATAAAACAGTTATGCTCTAGGATAGCAAGGGTGGGTGTCGCAGTGTTGGTGTGTGTGTTAGATCACATCCAGAAGTGCTCAGGGCTTACTATTGACTCTGTGCTCAGGGATTACTCCTGGTGGTGCTCAGGGGACCATATTTGGTGCTGAGGATTGAACTATGGTCAGCTGTATGTATACAAGACAGCCACTATTGGGGTGGAACTAATAGCCGTTCGGGAGAAGGTGCTTGACAATCTGTCCTTGAGGACCTTAGTTTTGCTTTTACCTAATAAGTAAGTCTACTAGGCCTCATCTCAGAATAATCAATAATGTGAACAAAGATTTATGTTCAAGTATAACCATAATTATATCTAGTAGCACAAATAGAAGTAAATGTGTATTTATTCTTTGTGTGAAGATCAAAAAGGTTTGCATAGTAAATAACAAACATGTTTCATTAAATAAAATGTTCACATATATTATTATGCAAAAATAAGCAAACCCTCCAAACAAAATAGGATGCAAAGTTGAATATCCCCTCTTCAAAAAGGCCTTTATAGAGTGTGGCATAGACAAAGTGCTTAGAAGGAAATAGACCATTGTGTTAACAGTGAGCTGATTTTAATTTTTAATTTTCTCTAGATGTTTCTCATTGATTCTTCAAAATGAGCCTTCACATTTTAATAATATTTTTTGAAACCAATACATTATTAAGAAGAAAAATACATTATTAAAATGAGCAGAGCACTTTAATTTTGGGGAGGAAATTCATGTCCTGTCTTTCAGATGCGTTGCTGAGCCATTTCAACCCCTCTCACTGGCTAGACCGCTCTCTCCTCCAGTTTCTTACACTTAGAATTTGCTTCTCTTCCTTGTCCTGCAAATTCCCATCATCTTTCATCTTAGGTAGTTGGTGCTTTCACTATCCTGCATTTCCCCAGCCTTCCTCCTTAGCTGAAGTGTTCCTGCTGGGAGCTCCTAAGTAAGGGTTGATTTTGCAAGGTGGGGGACACTTAGGTCATGCTTAGGGGACACTTAGGTCAATCCAGTCATACTGTCATTTCTGTGCTTGGGAACCAACATGTGGGAGGTTGAACTGCAGTCAGCTGCATACCAAACATGTGCCTGAACTTCTGCATCCTTTCAGCCCTGGACAGGGCTTCTTAAATATTTCCCACCCAAGACCTCTTTTCACCCACAACATTTGAGGAGGGATTGGGCAATTCCTCAGTGGTGCTCAAGGCTTACTTCCGGCTCTGCTCGTGGATCATTCTTGTTGGGGCTTAGAACCTTAGGTGATGCCAGGGATCCAACCTGGGTCGACCACTTGCAGAGCAAGCACCTTAACCTCTGTACTATTTCTCTGATCCCCTCTTGTGAAATTTTTATAGGACCCCTAGGTATATAGGGTTAAAAACTAAAAATACCTAGGGTCCTAAAGTTTTATTAAATATATAAAATAAACAGAACAAATTGTCAGTGGATGTACTGATAATATGTCCTAAATAAATTTACTTTAAAACAAAATTTATTAATAGTTATATGACCTCACATTGGGCTGCCACCCACAAGGCACGTCCTAGAACAATTTCATCTCCCACAGTCATGGACCTTCTCCGATGGTGAGAGGACTAGGGTGGATTGTTTGTGTCCTGGGAAGGTCAGAGAGAGGCTTACTGTGTGATCTCCACATCCTGAAGAATCAATAATTCTTCAATAATTCTGTATGTGTGTGTGGGTGTGTCTGTTTCTGTGTGTTTGTGTGTGTGTATGTGTGATGGGGAGCAAACAGAGACTCCCACATGTGGGATATGTGCTCTCCATATAGAGTCACATCCATGGCTCTAATACAAAGAGATTTTGCCTGTTTGCTTCTGTTCTTGGGCCACACCCAGTGTTGCTCAGGGCTTACTCCTGGATCTACACTCAGGAATCACTTCTAGAGGTGGTATGGGATGATGCCCAGATAAACCTGGGTTGACTGTATGTGAGGCAACAGCTCTACCCTCTGTACTATTTATTGTTCAGGCACTGAGAGAGTAAATGAAGTATTTGGAGAGGGTTAAGGGAAAGTATGGGGAAAAGGCAGTGGATGTCTTTTCAGGATGAAGTTTCAGGAGAGTCAAAGAAACAGAATGCGGTATGGAGCGACAATCCCTTCACACAGTGACTTGACTAGGTAAAGGAAGACAAAGATGGTGTTTTCCATGCAAAGATGACAAAAGTGAGTATTGTCTCTAACTCAGTGCCCAGACACTCAATGACCTCTCATCATACTGTGCACAAAATAGACAATTTCTCTGACACCGTCAAAGACGTTTATGATCTGGATTTTTTGTCTCTTCCCACCTTAATTTGATTCTTTTCTCATCGACACTCTCCAGCTGTACCTGTGGGTTCCCTGCATGTTTCTGTCCAGTTCCTCCCCCGCCGGTTCTTTTATTCAATTACTACTGTTTATTTTTTTACTCTTTTTAAAACATTAATTTTGTTAATAATTTCTTATTGAATCACAGGAGATACATCATTACAAAGTTGTTTATGACTGGGTTTCAGGCATACGGTGTTCCAACACCCATCACTTCACCAGTGTACACTTCCGGTCACCAGTGCCCCCAGTGTCCCTCCCATTCTCCAGCCTGCCTCTAGAGCAGACACATTCTTCCTCTCCCCTCCCTCTCTCCCTCCCTCCCTGTCTCTCTCTGGCTCTCTCTCTCTGTTTCCATCCTTTATTTCTTGTAGGCACTGTGGTTTTCTTACTGAAAGGTTATCATGCATATCACTTTGTCTCCTTTCAGCACCAGCTTTTGTCCAGAGTGATCATTTCTAGCTATTAATGTCGTAGAGGTTCTTTTTGGTCCTAATAGCCCTACCTTCATCTTTGACAAGCTTCCTACTATGGAACAGTCCTCCTTGTTTCTATTGTCTTTGGGTATGATTCTCATTTTTTAAAATATCCTGCAAAAAGTGCCATCACTCTGTATCTGTCACTCTCCATCTGACTAATTTCACTCAGCATGATATACTCCATGTCCCGCCTCCAGATTTCTATACTTCCTGCTCCTACTACTTAAACTTCTCTCTCCTCTCCTTGTGTGGGGGTTGACCCATTGCCATTTATTACATCTGACTTTATTTGCTCAGATAGCAACTCCGTAACCATAGTCAGTGCCTACTCCTTTACTCTAGCCCCTCCCCTTTGCACTACCCTATTTTATCTCTTTAAAGCACCTGTCACTGCTAGAGAAATACTACAGGAATGAAGGGACTTTTCTTATATTCAACATGAGGTCAAACTCAGTTGGATTCCCAGTATGACATACAATCCCCTGAGCAACACCAGGTGTGGTTCTCCAAACCAAAAAAAAAAAGAGGAAGACAATGAAATACTTATTAGTCTCTGGGATTCTCCTATTATTTTGTTGAGCTGGTTATTTACTATTTATTCCATTTACTTAAGAACAGGGAATTGTACTGGCTCGTAATTCTGCATTTTTGGTTGCATTAACAGTACTCAGCACACAGTAGGTCTGCACAAGTGTCTGTCCTTGGGAATGAGGTCCATATTGATCACTTGACATCCCTTTATTCATCGATTTGCTCCAGTGGGCGCCAGTAACATTTCCATTTGACCCTATCACGTGCCAGTGTAGCCCAATGGCATCTGGTTGCTTCAGGAATACGAAAAGCCTCAAACCGTTTGTTCAGGGTTTTTTTTTTTTTTTTTTTTTTTTTTGGGTGGGGTCACACCCGGCAATGCTCAGGGATTTCTCCTGGCTCTGCGCTCAGGAATTACTCCTGGCGATGCTCGGGGACCATATGGGGATGCCGGGATCAAACCCAGGCCAACACAAGCCGGCCGCATGCAAGGCAAATGCCCTACTCACAGGACTATCGCTCCGCCCTCGCTCAGGGTTTTGACAAAGAAGTCTGACCATCTTGTAGGCGGGCGGCCACATGATCTTTTGAAATCCCATGGGATCCAGTCCCTAATGGCTCTAGTCCAGCAGTCGTCTCCAAATTGTATTACATGTCCAGCCCATCTGATTTTCCATGCCTTGGCAAATGAGACAGCGTCCCTGACTCTGGAACAGCGATGGACATCTTTCACCTACCCTTCGTCCTTCGAGGTCTATATTAAGAAAAGGAATGAAAGCAGTGGAGGAAGGATAACTTAGAAAAGTTACATATAGGAAGGCCAATGGGTTGCAATTCTAAAGTCAACCCTGAGTGCTTGTTATCAACTACCTAGACCCCTATCTTGGGCTGATGATGTTATTTTCTCCTGGGTTCAGTGTGCTGCCATGCTCTGGTTGCATAGCAATGACCCCAAGGTCACAGGGAAGGGCAGTGTGGTGGCTGAATGGGGTTTTCCATACTCCAGTGTGCAGTTGCCTCAAAGTTTTGTTTCAGCTCATGAGCATTGTACTCAGACTTTCCTGAGACTAGATCTTAATGCAGAGGTGTTTGCTTTCCTTTATGAACCAATAGACAAAGAAGTGTCAGGGAGCTGCTGGGGTCCCTGACAGTATCAGGACAGAAGTTCTCTTCTACCTCCGAGGCTGCTGGGGAAAGGATGAAAACTCACGAGTTAGGTGCAGTTCTGAAAAAGCTGTTAATAGTGCAAAAGCTTTACCACCGCAATCCAATATAATGAAAGAACTCCAGCTCTGCTCAGAACTTAGACCATAAAATTGGCTCGAGTCTCCCACCAAAGAGGATCCCACCAGAGAGGGAGTCCGACCAAAGAGGATCCTACCAGAAAAGAGTCCCACCAAAGAAGAGCTGTGCCCAATCTAGATAACAGAATGTATAATAATAAGTCAGAAGTTATTCAGAGTCAAGGTGACTTCTGTAACGGCCACACCCTCAATCAGTGTTTACATAGAAGTGACATCTCATTAGTAAGAACCCTGGTTTAAGAATATGTAAATAGATTAGGCTGTGAGTGGACAAAACAGCAAAGATCCCAAACTAGTGAGGCCTGTCATCAAAAAAGTGAAGAATAGTATTAATGCTTAAAATAGGAAAAGAGCTCACTGATTTGCTCAGAAGACATTCATACATTCCTATATGTGGGTGTGTTCAATGAGATGGGAGGAAAATAAAGTATTTCCTTGTCATCTTAATCCCTTTCGTTTGGATTTTCACTGTTTGGTTTTTGGGTGATATCAGAATGGTAGCTAATTCTAGGTCAATCCTCATTAACAAGTCAGCAGTCAGACAGGGGTTAGCAGAGCTGACAGGGTGGGAGGAAGTATCCTGTTCTTTGGATACTTACTGTCTCCTTTTGGTCTTGGAATCCACAAATCCTTACTCCCTGAGCTAATTATTTCCTCTGGAGAACAGAAAGGCCTTTTTTCATCAAGACGGTTGGGTCACACATACGATGAATAATGGGGCTGATTAGCCCAGTGACCTTCATGAAAGATGAAAAGAGAATTAAAGATGTGAGGTTTTGCCTGCTCTGGGAATCAGCTTCTCCCTGGACTTCGCAGAGCATGTTCTTTTGTAACCAAGAGTGCACTGCACTTATAATTCACTTCTCTTTCCGCATCAGCTGTCTTGAAACGTGATTTTAAAACCCCCATACAGAGGGACAGAGTCACACACACACACACACACACACACACACACACACACACACACACACACACACACACACACACACACTTCCGGGTGTTTCTCAGGGAGCGCCAGCGAGTGGCACTCGATTAGCCCTTGACACGGGGTCTTCCTAGTGTGCCGCCGCCATTGCCCCCCACCATTGCTTCACACCACTGTCACTTCTCCCTTCTACTCAGAGTAAGTGCTCACATTGATCTGCCCCGAGCCAGTGCCAGAGCAGAGGCAGGCTGGATTTCTGTTTGGAAACGGCCCAAGCATCAATTACAGCCACTTTAGGGGAAAGGGGCCAAAAGTCACTGTTCTGCAGAATGTCTTTCCTCCTTCTCTGGTCCCATGCTGTGACCAGGCTCACTGGTCTTTCCTCATTTGACCCCAGGAACCTGGCTCTGCAGTCGTTGTGCTGTGTGTATCAGGCAGAATAATCGTGCTGCTTCTGAGGTGCGTGTTCTCATCTGCAGACTGTGATGATGTGAGATCACGTGATGGTAAGGGAAGAGTGGGGCACCTCCTATAGCTCATACGCTGAGGCCTACGATATTGTAAACTAACAAATTTATATTTGAGCTGGAGAGCTAAATCGGCGTGGTTAAGGTGTTTGGTTTCCAAGCAGATGACCTGGGTTCAATCCTGGTACCTATGTAGCCCCTGAGCTCTGCCAGAAGTGAGTACTGAGTACAGAGCCAGGAATGAGCCCTGGACACAGAGCCAGGAATGAGTCCTGAGAACTGCTGGGTGCGGCCCCCAAACATACAAAAAGTAAAGTTATACTTAGCCTTTGTCTTCAGTTTCTGGTACAGAGCTCCTAAAACTCATACTCCTTTAAAAGGGGTGAGAGGAACATCTTTTACAAATATTTCTTGGGTTACTTCCAGTGGTGCTGAGGGGACCATGGGGTTAAGGGAACTGAACTTGGGCCTCCCACATGAAAGCATTCACTCTAGCCATCTTCTCAGTTCCATTAAAATAGTCCCTCTTGGTTACCAGTTCCTAAGAGTTTCTTGGACCTTTGGCACCTCTGTGGAGGGGGCTAGCACATACTGAGCATATGTGAGGCCCTTCAAGACAAGACCCTTGAAGCCATATAACCTAAGCTTCCTCCATAACTCCCAGCATTGCTAGGGTGTGGTCTGGCACTCCCCACTTCCAACTGCACATTGTTGAGGATGAACATCAAACCATCAGGCCACCCCCACCATGACAAGCCTCATCAGGAGTGACCTTGGGGTACCCCCAACACCAATGGCCTGGTCGCTGTAAGGATGAAAAGAAAAACTTGAAAAATTTCAGAAGTAAGTTAACATTTTTTAACCTGAAAAAAAACTGTTGTTTGTTTTCTTCCATGTTAAGATGCTGAGGGGTGACTAGGTGGGGGATTTGGATACTGCAGGTGAAGTTTGGAAAGACCAACATATCCAAGTCCTGCTCTCCAGGAAAACCTACAAATCCCAACTCTGCTTTCCAGGGAAAAACCTACATGTCCTAGCTCTGCTCTCCAGGGAAGACCAGTATGCCCCAGCCCTGCTCTCCAGGGAAGAGAGTGGCCGGAGACAAGGTTGGTAATCAATCATCCCATGTGATGAAGGCCCCTAAGAACCTCCCAAATTCCTGGCTTCTTGGCCTCTGAGTTAAAATTTATATTCAGTCTTTGTCTGGCTTCAAAGAGCTTCTGGGCTGGGAAATACACCCACTGCAGCTAGTCTGGTACAGCCCAACACCACCCACCAGACAGAGTTTCAGTGTGGTGCAGCCTTCCGAACCCTCACTTTCCCTCTGCAGAGGGCTGTTCACTTGTATCCTTCTCAGTGTCTTTCACATTTGGTTGGCTAATGGAAGTCAAGTATTTCCTGTGTCCTGTGAGCTGTCAGGACGAATTAGTGAACCTCTGAAAGGAATTGCAGGAATCCCTAATTTATGTCTGATTGGTGTAAAGTACAGTGACAGCCTGGGATTTGTGACTAGCGTCTGGAGTAGGAGCAATCTTGAAGAATCAATTTTCACCTCCTGTATGATCTGCCTTTATTTTGATAGCATCAGAACTGAATTAAACTACAGGACAACTACTTGATATCTAGAGCCAGAAAGTTGGTTACAAAACACCAAATATGTGTGTGTGTATATATATATATATACACAATATATATACACATATATATATGATGTATATATACATATATATAAACATATACATAAATATGTATGTATATATGCACATTTATATATACATATTTATATATGTGTGTATATATACATATATATGTAGATATGTATATATATATATTTTGTATCAGTAATAGTATAAGCAGAGAAATAGTTTTCCTGCAGCAAACTCTCATTGTGATTGTACTTGGCAATAAGTTCTTAAGAAGCCCGTTAAGATGAAATGAGACTGTAAGAGTGAAGTCTTCATCTAATAGGGCTGTGTTTTAAGAAAATAAGAGACAAGCTCATGCTCTCTCTTTCTGGATCTGCACACACATGCATAAGCATGCACCTCTGTCCACACATGTGCACACATACGCACAGGACAGAGTGTCGGAGAGTGTGCTGAGAGAGGAGCCATTATAAACCAAGACAGAAGCTAACCCTTGCTGTCTTATTGGGATATCGCCTTAAATTCCAAAACTGAGGAAATCAATTTATCTTGCTTAGGACTCCAGTCTATGGTGTTTTGTCATAGCCGCCTGAACAAACTAACCAGAGGGGAGTTCCTGTTGCAGATGGAACTATGGTCAATCATCTGACCTTGAAATGAAAGAATCATCTTGGATTTTTCCAGATAAGCTTATTATAATCACGTGTTCTATAAAGTGGAGGAAGATCCTGGTCAGAGGCACGATCATTTCTTAGTACAGAGAAATGCAGAGTTGCTGACTTTGGTGGCGGAGGAAGGCACCCTGAGACAAGGAATACAGGCAGTGGCTGGAAAGTAAGAAGAAATGTGTTTTGGAGTCTCCAGAAAGAAATGCCTGACACTTGAATTTTCACCCTGTAAGGTCTGTATCAAAACATGAACCTCTGGACCAGCCATAGCATGCGGGCCTCGGACGCACCTGGGGAAGCTGGAACTCTGCTTTCCCCGGCTAAACTGGCCATGGGGCTCCCGGAGGACAGATGGGTTTTGGGAGTGGGCCCATCGCCTCCGGGGGTCCCGGAAGCAGCCAGATGAGACTCGCTCACCACACTAGTCACCACATTTGCTGTCCGGACGCTGGGATCCTACCTCATGACCAGATTAACAGAACAAAACCAGTTCGAAGCAGTGATGTCCTTTAATGCACTGCATTTCACGATGTGCAGGAAAGTTTGGCGGGAGGGAGAGATGGAGAGGAGAAAGAAGACATACAGAACCCACCAAGTAGTTGAGGTGTGGGATGGGGAGGGAGGTTGGGACATTGGTGATGGGAGATGGGTTTGGGTGGAGGGATGGGTGTTGGAATGCTGTGGAACCAGAACTCTGCATGAGCATCTTGCAATTGTATGTCTAAAATGGTGTAATAATAAAATCTCTTTTAATCTGGGAAAAAAAACATGAACTTCTAAGACAAGATATTAACTTTGTACTTGTTTCAAGCCACAGATTTATGGTGATACCAAGAGAAGTTCAGTATTAACTATGATGAGACAGAATATCAGTATTCACCCTTTTAAAACAATGTTTTAAATGTACACCTGTACTAGGAATTTATTTTTTTCCCCAGAGAAAAATCTGTAAACAGAAAAATATAGTGACAAAGTATTTTGTCTTTTGCCTAAATAAATTACTGCCAGGAGAAAGCTGGGTCAGTGAAATCAATGAGCATATGAGTTGCCCCTTTATTTTATCTTCCTTTCTTTGCCAGCTAAAAGTTCCACTAAGCAGAAATATTAAAAGACTGTGTTTAAAATGCATTTCACTATTTAACTAGGGAAAAATTTAAGAAAATGTAATGACTTCCAGAAAAGGAACTATTTGAAACAGCAAAGGTACATCTCTGTTAGTACTTTTGAGTGAGTGTGTGTTGTGTGTGTGCTCACACAGTGTGTGTGGGTGTGATTTATAGGAATGGGTAATTTCAGGGCATCCAGCTCTTGGAAGCTGCTTTAATACTATGCATTGAAAAATGGTTTAATTCTTTCAATTCTTTCTACTCTTCCCTGGTCAATTTTTGTTAAATAAAACAACCTGAAATCAACCTTTACTGATCTCTGATAATTTTAAACGCTGACCTCTGATATTTTAAATGCTGATCAACTCTTTTAAATAGTCAGTGTTCCTAATATTTCAAAACTGGTAGTAAAGAAAAAAGTGAGCGTTCTCCTTACAGTGTGGACTCAGTTTTTCTTTATCCAACAACAAGCGATTCTTTCCCTTCAGCCCTTTCTCTTTTAGCCCTTCAGTGCCAGTTTTCATTTGTATCAGTTGCTTGCATTTACTCTTTCAACACCTTCCTTAACGGCTTGAGCTCCCCTGTAGCTTTTAGATACAGCTTTTAAAACACCCCTTTTCAATGGACATTCCTCCAAAGACTAGAAATTTGAATTTGACCAGCAATACCACTCCTTGGAATATATCCTAGGAGGCCAAAAACACAGCAGAAACACCATCTGCACTCTTATTTTCATAGCAGCACTATTCACAATAGCCAGAATATGGAAACAACTAGAGTGTCTGAAAACTGATGACTTGATAAAGAAGCTGTGGTACATCTACACAATGGAATACTACTCAGCTGTTAGGAAAAATGAGGTTATGAAATTTGCCTATAAATGGATGGACGTGAAGAGGATCTTGCTGAGTGAAATTAGTCAGAGGGAAAAGGACAAATATAGAATGACTACATTTACTTGCAGGATATAAAAATAGCATGATACCAATATCCAAGGCCAGACAAAACATTAATCAGTAGGTCTTGTCAGTGGGTGAACCTACCGCAAATGTGTGGGAGTCAGAGGTTAGGCAATAAAGAGAAAGGGATAGTGTGCTCATCTATATTGTAAATGAAAATACCAGTCTAGAACTGAGCATTAAAAGTAAGCAAAAGGATATAGATGATAACCTCTAACTGTATGTATTCAAAGCCACAGTGTGTAAAAAGAAGGATGAGAGAGAGAAGAAAGAGAGACAAAGAGAGAGAGAGAGAGAGAGAGAGAGAGAGAGAGAGAGAGAGGTGAAAATTGCCTGCCATAGATGCAGTTTGGGGGACGGGGGCAATTATGGGATATTGGTGGAGGAAAATGGGCCCTGGTGGAGGGATGGGTGCTGGAACACTGTATGACTGAAACCCAAATATGAACACTTTCATAGCTATCTCATGGTGGTATATTAAAAAATAAATAAAACACCCCTTTTCATAGAACATATATTTTGAAGAACTTTTAAAAAATGTTAGTGTTTACTCTGTATTTTAAATTCATATTTAAAATAATATATATTCTATGTATTTTACTTTCTAGATAGGAAGGGTAGTTTAAAAGAATAAACCATTGAGTATATGATTTCCTCCAATTTTTACATTGCCCCTATTTAATTTTGGGATAGAATCCAGTTGAAACATTTAATACTTCTTACAGTTTTGAGTTGTTTAAATATTGATACATTTATATCAATATTTCCAAATGTGATCATACTCCAAAGTCATTGTATTTTGCTACCAGTTAAACAAGGTTCATAGGCATATTAAAAGCACACACAAACACACACACGCTACATTCACGTTAAAGCAAGGAACACTGCAAAGAACCACTTGGTTTATTCTCTTTGTTATTCTTCTATAATATCAGGATATAATCTCATTATTTATATTTCTGTAAATGAGGATGTTGAGACTTAATCATATAAATGTTTAAATCTTTGTTCTCTGACATCAACCTCTTAGGAAAGTCACCCAAGTATTTAAAAATCTATATTTATGACTTCGTTCTATTATAGTTTTCATTAATTCACTAGATATTTATCAGGTGCTTTTGTTCAACATTATATCTCAGTGACTAAAACAGGAACAGAAGCTAACACTGATAGTTTCTAGTAATTATGCACTGGGCACGGCTGCCTATTGCCCTATGATGTAGATAATATTATAGACTCTAGTTTCTGATGGGGAAGTGAGCCAGAGATGGAGGAAGTAACTCTTCAAGGCTTCATAGTGAGTGGCAGTGCTGAAATTTGAACCCAGGCTCCTCGTTCCAGATTCCATGTTGTTAATAACTATGTAGATGTTTGTCAACAGTGACTAAGTAAAGTACTAATGATGCCCAGATTTCTCAGACTCGTGCAAAACTGGACCCCAATGATATAGATTGTGGGAAGCAAGAGTTATTTAAAAAGGTGTAAAAGTTTCTTTTTTGTTTCCTTTGGGCCATACCTGGAGATGCTCAGGGGGTTACTCCTGGCTCTGCACTAAGGAGTTACTCCCGGCAGTGTTCGAGGGACCATGTGGGATGCCGGGTATCAAACCTGGGTTGGACATGTGCAAGGCAAATGCCCTACCCACTGTATTGCTCTGGCCCCCAAATTTCTTGACTCTTTAAAGGGGTACTGCATATTTTCATCCAGTTTTTACTATCACACACATGTGTGTGCACACATACAACTTCACTCACTGCTCTTATATGGAAAGAATTCTGCAGACAGTCTAAACAACTGGGACAATTGAGTCACCCTCGCATCACCAGTCTGCCACCAAAAGTATTACTAGAACTAATGAATGTTTGTATCATGTTTAAAGATGTGGGGAATGACGTGGAAAAGATACAAATTATTATAGAATATTAAAAATTACTATTCGTATCCTGTTATTGTTTTGGGGATATCACTGCTGTTAATAAATGCAGTTCTTGGCTTAGCTGTGAGTTTGTAAAATAATATCAAGAGCAGATGGGGTGGCTAAGAATGTAGCATTGACCTCTATGTAAAATTCATAGACACATCACATAGGGTGGTGAGGCTTTTGATCAAGACCTTTGAAAGTATGGCAGGCATATCCTTCAGTTAAAAGATCATTCTAATCTTTTATAGACATTCCATACCTGGAGGACTTCTGTACAAAATTCAGTACTTTTAATGAGCTTTTATTTCCTTACTGTTTATAGTTGAAAACCTTGTGTTATTATCATCCCAGTGATTTTCACAACAAATCTGGGTTGTCCTAAGCAAGAGACTTTTGTAAGTTTACACCATTTCTAAGTCTGAGCAGAGAGGAGGGACGGGACATCAGCCTTTATTGAGGTCTGTTTCTGTGCCAAGAGCTCTGTTGGAGGACTTCACCTTCATCATTGTACTTTATCATCAAAACAGCGGGGAAGTCAAGTGTCTGTATTTTATAGATCGACAAGGCTAAGGTTCAGAACGTTTACGTAATGCTACATCTGGTAAGAGCTGGGGCTCAGATCTGTTTCTTGGTCTGTCTTTTCTCAGGGTTGTTTGCTACAACTCCACTGGGCTGTCTGGGGGGTCAGAGAAGGCCTCCCAGAGGAAGTAACATGTGCTCTGAGCTTTGAAACCTGAGTAGGAGGACTCCAGGTGACTGGAGAGAGCAAGAGCTTGTCAGGCAAAAGAAAAGGAAGTAGGAAAGAGCCTAGTCAGCATCAGAACTAAAGATAGCAACAGCTCAAGACAGGAGCACAGCCTGTGTTTTATGAAACTTGCAGGAGAGCCAGCTATACAAGTAGAAGCCAAGGAATCACTAATACCAGGTATGCCAGGTGCTGCCACAGACCAGGAGACACTGGAATGTCTTTTTTTCTAAATTTCCCTGATAGGTGGAGGTAGAAATGAAGGTGGGCAACTAATAATTTTTTTCTGAGATGGCTCCTTTACTTCCTGCCAACGTTTTGGCTATATTTCCCCATAGTTGATGTTCCACAAATGTTACTGACATAGTCCACTTGGCCAAGGGCTTGGAAAAGATGTTTTAGAGTTTGCTCTCTAGAGACTGGTGGCATCACTTTGTGTACATCTGAATCTCTGTTAACCACGGTTGTAGAAAAGAAGGTGTTTTTAACAAATTTGATTATCTTTCACACAAGTAATCTCCATTAAAGGTGGCCTATTTTTCTGATTTATGGCTAAATCCCTAGTGCCAAGCACATAATAGTTTCTAAAATGAATCTTGTTTTTGTTTCGTTTATTTTAATTTTTTTGCATTACACCTGGCGATGCTTAGGGATTGCTCCTGACTCTACTTTCAGAAATTTCTCCTGGCAGTGCTCAGGGGACCCATGTGAGATGCCAGGGATTGAACCTGTGTTGGTCACTTGCAAGGCAAATGACCTATCAGCTGTCCTATTGTTCCAGCCCTCAAATGAATCTTTTAATAATACATGATTTTTTTAAAAGTCAGTATAGTATTTCTATAAAATGTTTTAAATGCATCTGATTGATTACTCCTCTATATGAATACAATTAGAAACTTGATGGGGGTATTCCTAGAGGTGCTCAGGGGCAAGTCTGTCTCTGTGCTCAGGAGTGACTCCTGGTAGTTCTCTTGTGTGTCCATATGTGGTAGTGGGATTTATTCACAGGCCAGTTAGTTACATGCAAGGCAAGCATTCCTGTACTATCTCCGACCCAGAAACTTGATTTTCTTTCTTTTTCTTTCTTTCTTTACAGGTTTAAAATACATTTTTTACAGGTTCAAAATACATTTGTCAAGGGCCAGAGCATTAATGCAGTGATTAATACAAGAGTTTGTCTTGTAGGCAACCTGCCTACCTGCCTTTGATCCCAGGCACCGCCTCAATTTTTAGCCCAGCCAAAATTGATCCTCCAGTGGATAGCCAGCTTTAAGCCTTGAACACTACCAGATGTGCCTCCAGCTCCAAAACCAAAACAAAAACAAAACCCAAAAAAGATAAATTTGTCAAGAAAATATTTCCAAAGAGGATATCTTTATGTTATCAAAGAAGATATCAGAAGAATCTTTATGTTAACCGAGACTATATCATGTAATTTTGTCAGACATTTTATTTGGATCTTGAATCTCTGTAACAAAGGGAGATACCCATAGCTGTAAAGTTTTAGATATAATGATTATCTTTGCTTTTTAGTTGATTTTTTAGAGATGCTTGGCATGTTTCAATTCGTACTGATTTCACAGCAATCTACTGTCCCCAGAAAACTGTTTTCTATTTTCTAATCAGAAATGGGAGATGTGCTGATGTTTTACAGTTTTGTACCATAGCCTAGAACTGAGCATTGAATATAGGCAAAGGAATACACGTGATAACCTCTAAATGTATTGCAAACCACCATGTGTAAGAAGGAAGGGAGAGAGAGAGAGAGAGAGAGAGAGGAGAGAGAGAGAGAGATAAAGAGCCTGCTGGAGGCAGGCTGGGGGAAGGGGAGGGAATTGGGGACATTAGTGAAGGGAAATTGGCACTGGTGGAGGAACGGGTGCTGGAACACTGTGCGACTGAAAACCAAACAAAAACATCTTTGTGATTGTATATCTTACAGTGGTATAATAAAATATTTTTTTAAAAGGACAGTGTAAAAAGTAATTGATATTTTAAGTGAAATATGCTAACTTCTGTTCACACAATTTAAATAAATTAAAGTTTTTTTTCAAAAAAGAAATAAAGTTATATTCCAGATACTTGAATATAGATGTTTATATGACTTTAGTTACATGGTTCAATCAGTTAGGAACAATTTATTGCAAATTATACATATAAACATTTTAGGAAAAGTGAAGGAGTGAGAGGAAGTGAGAGAGAGAACAACGTGCTCAAGAGAGAGAGAGTGCAGGGCTTCTGCAGTGGGAGAGAGCCCCAGCATACACACCATTCCAGCATTAGATATGAAAGCATAAAGTACACATCTCAAGACAGGAGACACTGGTGACACATGTGTTTGGGCTCCATATGTATTTGGCCACATGGACCCAAGCAGCACATGGGCTCAGGCAGTATATGTACCTCTCCATATATTTTACTATGATTCTTTACAAAATGATGAAAATTAAGAATTTAAGATGACCATTTATATGATGAAGTAATTATGTATAACTCAGAAGATGTGTTAGAGAACTAAGGAATTCTTGAATGGAAATTTCTGTTACTATCATTCCATATTTTAGTGACCTTCAAATATATCACTACTGTATAGAGCTTTCCCAGCAACTGTTGACGGTAGGATGCTCATTGTATGTGCCTGGAGGAGTGCAGGTGTGTGATATGTTAGGGAGATCTAGATTACTAAGAAATGGCTGTCCACCCTAGAACTCTAGGCATTAAACTGAATTCTTCAAGAGATAGATGAGCTTTCTGGAGCTGCTACGGGCCCGGGAGCCGGCGCCGTCGTGGCCCCCTGCCTCGCAGATCGTGGCTAGCAATAAAGTGATCGTTGTTGGTACCGTGAAAAAAAAAGAGATAGATGAAGTTCAGAGAAAATAACCAGAATATTGGACTAAAAATTAAATGAGTCAGGTTAGGGTAACCATAGAAATATTTTATCAAGAGAAAATAGTAGGATATAAATTTTAAAGTATTTGGAGAACTGACAAGTAGAAAAAACTAATCCTTGTTTGCATAGTACTATAGACACTAAATGGAACTTAGTGTCTTTTACCTAGAAACAAGGAAGAAATCACAAGAATTTCCAAGGTAAAATGGAACACTTGGTCAAGATGGCAGATAGAACAGAGAAAGTATCATCTTTCGACTTTCAAATATTGTTGAAATGTCAGTAAAGAGGAATAGAGTATGATAAAGACAGAACTAGGAACAGATGAAGGACATCTAGGAATTAGGGATGTAAACACATTTCTCAAAAAGTAAAAAGTGATTGAAATTGTGGGGCTGGAGAGATAGTACAGCATGTAGGCAGTTTGCCTTGCACACAGCCAACCCCAGTTCAATCCCTAGCATCCCATATGGTCTCCAGGAATACCACCAGGAGTAATTCCTGAACACAGAGCCAGGAGGAACACTTGAACATCACCGGTGTGGCCCAAAAACCAAAACCAACAACAACAAGAAGAAAAAGCAAAAACAAAACAAAAAAATAACTTGAAATTGTATTAGTAGATTAAATCACATTCACAGAAGAAGGTTTCTGAAGGGGCCAGAGCTATTTTTCCTGGCAACAGACTCAACAGTGAGGCTCAAAACTTGGACTATGAACGGGAAGCTGGAAAGAAATCAACTGTGGAATAACAGTGAGTCATAGCCCACATTCCTCTTGCCTGCATCATATGCTCAGAACCAGAGAATTCAGAATAATCGAGAATATCTGCATGAGGCATCATAATAAGGATGATGCCCACTATGAATAAAATTTTATTTGGGAGAGGAAATGAAAGATTGGGAAGTGATCTTTTAATTTTTCTTCTTTCTAATTTCAAAAAAAGCCTGCTTGCCAAAAGAGCAGCCCACATAGGTAGAAAATAGGATATTGACAGGACAATCTGTATTAAGACAACTGGTCTACCCAGTTATAAACATGAATTAATAGCCAGGGATCATAAAATATAGGAAAAATAAGGATGAAAAGGTAGTTTGAAATAGATAAATGGACCATGTAGGAAACAAGTAACAAATAAAAAGAAGGTATGAAAAGAAAAAAAAACTTTAGCTTATTTTTATTTAGTTTTTTTTAAAGGCATTTTTTAAAAAAAGCATTTCAAAAAACTGTGAAACTAAAATAGGTTGTTTAGAATTAGAAGGATCAAAATCATTATTTTTAAAATGAAAAAAGTTGAATTAAAAATAATAAAAGCAAAACCAAAAGAAAACTTTTTTATTAAAACAACGAATTAAGGGAGAGAGAATAATCAGGAGATGTGGAAAAATTCAAAAGTTCTTTTAGAAAGCCAAATGGATGGTTAGAATGAACAAAGAGGTAAAACAGAAAAAGACACAGATTTTCCAGATGTAAAGAAACACAGCTTTTTGATGTTAAGCGCTTGGAGAATGCAGAAGAGGGAATGAGCAAGTCCTAGTCTTGTTCTTGGAACATTTTAGAGTCTGGTATTTCCCCAAATATGCTATTAGTCTCCGTTCTCTACATATGTCAGTGGTACAAAATAGTGCAATTGTGGGAAAGGGAAGGAGGGGGATGCATTTTTGCTTATTTGCTTAAAAAGGTAGATTATCAATAGAAGTGCTAAGTGATTATTTTTGCAAGGTGCCTGTAGGCCAAGAGTTTGACATCTGAAATAAGTTCACCCACTAAAATAGAAGATGAGCCTATAAAAGTTAAAAGAAAAAGTCACTTAAAGAAATCGAGAATCCAATTGACATTAAATAAATCATCATCATCTCTAGATGCTAAGAAAAGATCAAGAAGCATGCCTCAAAATGTTGATGGAAAATGTTTTTTGAACCTAAAATTCTCTACCTAGCCAAACTATCAATCAAAAGTGAGGTATTTTGAGACACGCAAGAACTTGGGCCATTTACCACACACAGGCTCTTCTGAGGCAATTACTCAAGCAAAACAGAAGGGGATCCAAGGAAGTTGTAGGCTCCAAAGAACAGCCTATCTAACTGAGGATTGTAGTCAAAAAGTAATTCCAGGATGAACACTTTGAAGCTTGCTGAGAAAGCCATCAATCTAAATTAGAGCTGAAGTCAGGAATTTTTTTTTCAGGAGAACGTTGATTTCTTCAAACAAAGATTGAGAACTCGGATGATTTTGTGATAATATAAAGGCATATTAAGTCATTATGACAAAGAATTATGCTAAACCTTTCTAAACTTAAAAGTTCTTTCTGAGGGTGTTTGCCTTGCACACAGCCAACCTGGATTCGATCCCTGGCATCCCATATGGTCCCCCGAGCACAGCCAGGAGTGATTCCTGAGTGCAGAGCTAGGAGTAACCCCGTCGCTGGGTGTGACCCAAAAAGCACACACACACACACACAAACACACACACACACAAAGTTCTTTCTGAAATAGTGGAGGAAAGATGGTAGTTGGATTGGGCTTGGAATATTAAGTATCTTTAATGAATACATCATGAACAACTTGTAAACCATGGTGTTTAAATAACGTGGTTAAGAAAAAGTTCTTTTTACTTCCAATAGGAAAATAAATATTGACAAGAGTTGCATCTCACTCTATCTTAAAATAATTTTTTTTCTTTTGGCTTTGGGCCACACCTGACTGTGTTCATAGCTTGTTCCTGGCTTTGGAATCAGGGATCACTCCTGGCAGGGCTCAGGGAACCATATGAAGTGTTGGGGTGAACTGAGTTATCTGAGTGCTGAGAACGTACCTTATTCACTCTAGTGTTTCTCTGACCTGAGATTAAAATTTAGTGTTGAATAGATATACGTAACAAAATTAATTTCTTAAATATTAATAGTCAACTTCTATATCACTGTTTCTTAGAAAGGCTTCTTTCTTTGCTTTTGACAAATATTACTTGTTCAACTATGTATGAGTCTATTTATGAATTCTTATGTCCTATTAATCTGTTTAACTTCATTCTAATAGTGTACTGTTACTAGCATTAGGCATATTATAAATCTTTGTACTGAGTGACAAAACAATTAGAATTTTTAAGATTAGAGAGAGTATAGAGGATATTTTGATTTGGATTGATTGCATCTCAAAATCATTTCATAAATAAATGAAATTATTCATTTCATAAATGTTATCTTAATAATATGAAGTTTTTTGACATATGTACGATGTATGAATCTTTCCCACTTTTTCTCAGCAGGTTTACAATTTTCAGTGAATAAGTCTTGTACATCAATCTAATGTTTTTGCATATGTGTATACAGTTGGGCCTGCATCATATCTTGATGTAACTACCTTCCTCATTGTGATTCTTGACACATATTTCCAGTGGCCTGTCCTTTATGTCATTAGAGGTTCATACAGGCAGACCTGGGCCAGAAGGCTTGGAAACCAGGGGAGGGAACCAAACTTCACAGTGTGGGCCATTATCTGCCAGGTACTCCTGAAAGTCAACAGCAATGAGTGTGTCCATTCTGCTTGGCTCCAATGACATCATTTCTTTACCAATCCACAACTCATAGTAAATGTGCAAAAATATCCTAAGGACCTTTCGGGCAGTACAAGTACCTCTTTTACCCCACGTACCCAGATGAAGTGACTAGGCAAGAGAGGCAACCCCAATGAGGTAGGAACAGTTAAAGACATCATTGTTATAAAGTTCCCAGAGCTGAAGGATGCAGACATCCAGATCCAAGAAGCCTGAAGGATACCAGCTAAAAGAGCCCCTAACAAAAAGTGAAAAGATTCCTGGATTCCTATAACTTCCCAAGGCCGATCCAAGCAGATCTGGAATACCTGAACAAACTACCACTCCTGAAGAAATTGAAATGGTAATCGAAAGTGTTCCCAAATAAAAAGCCCAGGTACAGATGGTTTTACTAGTTAATTCTTTCAAACATTTAAAGATGACCTATTGCCAGTTCTTTTCAAGCTTTTCAAGGAAATTGAAGAAATTAAAAACACTCCCAAGCAGTTTCTATGAGGCACATATCACCTTGATACCAAAATCAAGAGACATCACACACACACATCTACAAGCTTTTCACTCGAGTCATCCTGAACAGGATTGGCAGAACATTAGATGAAGGACAACCATGCGAGCAAGCTGGCTTCCGAAAAGGAAGGTCTCCCAGAAAGGAATCGAAAGAGCTATGCTTGGAATATCATGCTTCACTCAAGTGAGAGAAGGAATCCAGAGCTCCGACCTCTGTCACTATTCCAGAATCAGGGGCGCTGTCTCGTTTGCCAAGGCATCGAAAATCAGATGGGCTGGACATGTAATGCGATTTGGGGACAACTGCTGGACTAGAACCATTACTGACTGGATCCCACGGGATGTCAAAAGATCACGTGGCCACCCAGACTTCTTTGTCAATACCCTGAAGGAACTGTTTGAGGCTCTTCATATTCCTAAATCAACTAGATGCTATTGGGTTACATTGGCACGTGACAGGGTCCAATAGAAATGTTACTGGTGCCCGCTCTAGCAAATTGATGAATAATGGGATTCAAGTGATCAAGTGATCACACACTCATACACACACAAATTACAGGCCAATATCACTGATGAACACAGTTGCAAAGATCTTCAACAAAATACTAGCAAATAGGATCCAAAGACTCATCAAAAAGATCATACACCATGACCAACTAGGATTAATTTGGGGGTGCAAGGATGGTTTAACATTCACAGGTCAGTCAACATAAAGCATCCTATCAATAAAAGAAAAAACAAAAACATATAATCAAATCAATAGATGCAGAGAAAACATTTGACAAGGTCCAGCACCTGTTCATGATAAAAACTCTCCACAAAATGGGAGTTGAAGGAACTTTTCTCAATATAGTCAAAACTATCTATCACAAGCCCACCGTAAGCATTATTTTCAATGGGTAAAAACTAAAAGCCTTCCCCCTAAGATTGGAGACAAGACAAGGTTGTCTACTCTCGCCACTTCTATTCGATATAGTACTGGAAGTACTTGCCATTGCAATTAGGGAAGAAAAAAGACATTAAGGGCATCCAAATAGGTAAAGAAGTCAATCTATCACTACTTGTGAATGGCATGATGCTATACTTAGATTACCCTAAAGTCTTGGGGCCAGCACAATAATACAGTGGGTAGGGCATTTGCCTTGCACATGGCCAAACTGGGTTCAATACCCAGCATCCCATATGGTCCCCCAAGCACCTCCAGGAGTAATTCCTGAGTGCAGAATTAGGATCCTGAGTATCACTTCTGAGTAACTTCTGAATATCACTGGTTGTAATCCAAAAAACAAAACAAAAAGTCTCTACCAACAAGCTCCTAAAAACACTAGATTTGTATAGTAGAATGGCAGGTTACAAAATCAATACCTAAAAGTCCATGGCTTTCCTGTACAAAAATACCAAAAATGAAGAACGCGATATTAAAAAAAAATAACCTCATTCACAATTGGGACTCTAGAAAATCAAGCACTTCGGTATCAGGTTAACTAAGGATGTAAAGGGCCTGTGCAAAGAAAACTACAAAAGTCTACTTCAAGAAATTAAAGAGGACTGAGGAAATGGAAACACACCCTCTACTTATGGATTGTTAGGATCAACATTGTCAAAATGACAATACCTCCCAAAACATTATACAGATTCAATGCAATCCCTATAAGGATATACATGACATTTATAAAATAAATTGATCAAACACTCCTGAAACTCATATGGAACAATGAACACCCATGTACACCTAATGCAATCCTTGAAGGAAAGAAGATAGGAGACATCACCTTCCACAAACTCAAGCTATACTACAAAGTGGTAGTAATTAAAACAGCATGTCAGTGGAATAAAAACAGACCTGAAGAACTATGGAATAGAGTTGAATATCCTGACACATTACCCTCAAATATATAAACATTTAATCTTTGATAAAGGAGCAAAATATATGAAGTGGAATAAGAAAAGCCTCTTCAGCAAGTGGTGCTGGGAAAACAGGGCACCAGTTTTGAATTGGTGTAAAAAAATTGAACTTCAGACCTCTTTCTAACACTGTGCCCACAAGTTGGTATCCTACAATATGGCCATTTCAGTTTCTTTTTGATTAGTCTTATCTTGTGCAGTATCACTGTCTTTCCGTTCATCATCGATTTGCTCGAGCGGGCACCAGTAACATCTCCATATGCCCTGTCTCATGCAAGTAGAGCCCAAGGGCACCTGCTTGCTCCAGGAACATAAAGAGCCTCAAACCATTCCATCAGGTCATGGGAATGAGGTATATCTTGTGTAGTAGTCTGATAAGTATCTTATCTTGTGTAGTAGTCTGACATAATAAAATACCTCAGTTTGATGGCTTAAACAAGTCTAAGGTCAGGGTTCCAAATGGACTGGTGTCTAGCAAGACTTCTCTTCCTTACTTTCTAAAACTGCCTTCTAGCTGTGGGGGAAATCTGGTGTTTCTAACTTTCTCATAAGGACATCAGTACTAGGGGATTAGGATCCTCTCTAAGATCTTGGGTAACCTTAGTTACCTCCTTAAAGGCCATATCTGCAAATGTCACATTGGAGGTTTGAACTTCAAAATAGGAATTGCAGGCAGAAAATAAGAGTGGGGAGGTGAGCTGGGGGTAACACGAGACATAATTTAATCCATAATAGAATGGTACACCTTTACTATTCTTGAATGTTTAACATTTCCCCCTTTATTGTTATTTAAAAATGATTTTATTTTTTGCTTTTTGGGTCACACCCAGCAATGCTCAGGGGTTACTTCTGGCACTGCACTCAGTAATCACTCCAGTAATCACTCAGGGGATCATTTGGGATGCCCTGGATTGAACTTGTGTTGGTTGCAAGCAAGTCAAGCGCCCTACCCACTGTACTATTGTTCCGGCCTCCCCTCCCCCTTTATATATATAGTATATTTCTTTTTACTTTTTGTTTTGTTTTTGGACCACACTCATCAGTGTTACTCCTGAATATATGTTCAGGGATTACTCCTTGTGGGATTCAGGGAACCATATCAGGTGCCAGGGATTGAACTCTCATCAGTAGAATGAGCTTATTGTCTTACCAGCCCCTAAAGCACATTTCTTATGGAAAGGATGTGGTGGATTTGGATACTTTACTTGACAATCTTTAATTAGAACGTGTAAGTAATAGCATTTATTGTGACTATTAATATGTTAAGATTTAAATTTATCAATGCTATCTGCTTTCCAGAACATCTTTAGTTTGCTCCCTTTTTCTACTTTCTTTGTAATTATTTGTGCTATTTTTATTACTTTGTCTCCTTCAATTTAGTAGTTTTAGATATATGATATATGAGTATGCTTAGCATATGTAAGAATGTATGATAAATATATATTTTCTTTAGCGATTACAGAATATAATAACATTACAGTCTACTCAAATATTTTTTTCAATTTTTGAATCACCATGATATATAAAGTTACAAATTTGTTCATATTGAGTTTTTGGTCATAAAATATTCCAATACATATTCCTTTACCACTGAACATTTCCTGTGACCAATATGCCCAGTTTCTCTCCCGCACCCCACCCTGCCAGTCTGCCTTTATGGCAGACACTTTTCTCTCTCTTTCTCTTTATCCTCTTTTTTTTCCTGTTAGCATCATAGTCTGCTCTTAAGAGACATTTCACTATCCTTATAATATTATATTTCTTTTTATTTTCTTCTCTTTTTTTGATCAGAGTTTTCTCCTGGCTCTGCACTCAGTGATTACTTCTGATAGTGCTCAGGGACCATACGGGATGCTAGGGATTGAACCCAAGTCAGCTGCATGCAAAAGCATGTGCGTGCCCTTCTTACCGTATAATCTCTCCAAAACTATATTATATTTCTACTTAGATAATTCTTTAATAATAAGGTTTATTAATGTTTTTCTGCAATGTTTAATCTATGATTAGCTCCACTCATATATATATATATATATATATATATATATATATATATGTGTGTGTGTGTGTGTGTGTGTGTGTGTAATTGATCATAGATTAAACATTGCAGGTGGTTGGCAACTACACTCCTTCCGCTTCGCTGATGACATCGTTCTAATAACACCAAACATTAGCTAAGCGGCACAAATGCTGGCTGACTTCGACCGAGAATGTGGAAAGATAGGTCTACAGCTGAATTTCAGCAAAACTATGTTCATGAAAAATGAACTAGTTCCAGAGGCCCCATTCACTCTCAATGGAACAAATATCACTGAATGCAGCAGTTATGTATACCTAGGTCGAGAACTCAACGTGATGAATGACCTAAAACCTGAGCTGCGCAGGAGGAAGAGCGGCATGGAATGCCTTCAAAAGCATCGAAGAAATAGCTAAAAAGACAAAGAACCTCCGGTTTGGGCACAACTCTTCAACTCCACCATTCTCCCTGCATTGACATACGCCTCAGAGACCTGGGCCCTATGAAAGCAGGATGAGAATGCTATTTGGGTCTCCCAAAGAGGAATTGAAAGAGCTATGCTTGGAATATCACACCTCACTCAAGTGAAAAAGGAATACGGAGCTCTGACCTCAGTCACTGTTCCAGAATCAGGGACATTGTCTCGTTTGTCAAGGCATCGAAAATCAGATGGGCTGGACATGTAATGTGATTTGGAGGCGACCGCTGGACTAGAGCCGTTACCGACTGGATCCCACGGGATGTCAAAAGATCACGTGGCCGCCCACCTACAAGATGGCTACACTGGCACGTGATAGGGTCAAATGGAAATGTTACTGGTGCCTGCTCAAGGAAATTGATGAATAACGGGATGTCAAGTGATCAAGTGATATATATTTTAATCCAGTTTTAAATCTCAAACTTTTCTTTACTTCTAGAAGATTGAATTAGGGGCTGGGGCGATAGCCCAGCGGGTAGGGCGTTGCCTTGCACGCGGCCAGCCTGTGCCGGCCTGGGTTTGATCCCCGGCATCCCATATGGTCCCCCAAGCACTGCCAGGAGTAATTCCTGAGTGTAGAGCCAGGAGTAACCCCTGAGCATCGCCGGGTGTGACCCAAAAAAAAGCAAAAAAAAAAGATTGAATTAAATCTTTTAAATATATTCCTTATCTACACTTAACTCTTTAAACATATAATATTTAACCCTAATAACTTTTATGTATCTTTGTTAATTCTCACATATATTAAGGTTCTACATTGGTCTCAATTGGTTAGTTCTTGTCCCCATTTGTAGTTATATTTTTCTGATTTTTTGATTATATGCCAGAGTATGATAATTTTCCCTATTGAATGTTGAACATAATTTTTATTTCTCTAAATTCTTTTGACCTTTGTTTTGGGATGTTACTGTTATTTGGAAATAATTTAATGATTTCAGTTCATTTCTGAAGGTTTGTTAGGCAGGACCAGAGCAATGTTTAGTTCATCAGCTAATAGGGGAATAGGGTTATTTTCTCTCACTGCTAGGGTATGTGAAATTTATGTCACTGTCACTGTCACTGTCTTCCCGTTTATCATCGATTTGCTAGAGCGGGCCCCAGTAACATCTCCATATAATGAATAAATTATACATAATTTATTGAGCACCACTGTGAAATTTATGTATAATGAGATTTTCTGTCCTGCTGGTGAGAATAGGCTTCTGCCTGGTGATGTGTGGTGCTGATGATCTTCCCTCTCATTCTTAGGATGGGTCTTTATTTGGTGTTTTGATTGTTCCCTCATATGGTTTACTAATAAAGTTGTCAGATGAGCACATATCTTTGCCGAATTTACTGCCATATCTTTGCAGACATTATAAAAGACCTCTAGGATTATGTGGTCAAAGTTTTTCCTTTCTTGATGGTCCTCCACTTTCACAGTAAAAAGGGAAGAATTGGAGGCTTATATAAAACATTTGGATAATTGGATATGTCAGTAGATCTTTCTCAAGAATATCCTGTTCAGGAGGAAGAACTTTCTTCTTTTCTTTGTATTTGATTTAGTTATCTATCTTTCTCAGTTTGTCTAGAATATTTAAACTCAGTATTAAGAATGATTTTAAGAGGCTGGAGAGAGTACAGCAGGTTAAGGAACTTGACTTGCACTTGCCTGACTCTAGTTCCATCTCTGACACCTCACAAGGTCTCCTCAGGGTCAGGAGTAAACCCTAAGTACAACCAGTTGTGGCCCCCAAATCAAATAATAATAATAACTTTACAATAACTCATACTAAATTACAATACTCCCTTGGGAGTTGCGTTGCACATCCATTCTTCTTGTTGTCTCTAGGTCAGTGGAAGGTACTGTCAGAGAGAGGGATAGTTAGCAAGACTTCAAAAGGCTCATTCTTTAAAATTAGGCCCCAGTTACGAATTCTCCCTTGTTTGTTTATAGTATGATTCTTGGCCTCTTTATCTACAGCCTGTCATGTGCCCTTACTGTACCATCTTCTTCCTTTTTCAGCCCGATGGGGAGGAAAATCCCTTGGAACAAGGCATTCTGGTTCTTCAGTCTTGTTGGTAGTGCTTCAACTCATCTCCAGATTTTCTGCTCAGAATCCCACTGATTTACCCCTTCAGAGGTTTTCTTCCTCTTCCTGTTATTTGTACTGCTTGTTCCTACCTTCTGCTGTGTAGTTTTAATTAGTCCTGAAAGACGTTGCTTGAGCGCCTGCTTTCTTTTCCTTGATGACGTTGCTGGCCGCCTCCACTTGTCTCAAGCTCTATTACTTTCTCCTCCAGTCTTCCTTTTTCCGTGTGTCTAGAGTTTATTGTTACTGAATACGTTTTCCTCATTTACATTTTTTTCCCTCTTGTTCTCTTGTGGATGTGTTGAGATGCTTTCACTCCTTGTTTTCCATGCTTTATGACATCAGACTTAGCAAAGTAATCTGATACAAGATAGCCTTTTCCTAGGTCAAAGAAATTTTCTGCTGGTATCTCTAACTCATTTTCAGTTATATCATTAATTCGCTTGTGTTTTTCACACCCAGACTTTTATCCACATTTGTCTTTCTTCAATTCTATTGTAGATTTGCTAGCACAGAATCTGTTACATAATACGTATTTATTATATGTTGAATGAGAGAATATAGGAATCAATAGTTGTGATTCTAGTGATACATGTCAACTATTTTTTAATGTTTGAGAAGTGAGAACCTTTGTGTACAGGAAGGAATATGGATATATGAGTATTGAAATTATATAACTAACTTGTTACCAATTAGAACAGTTAGAAACTACAATTTTCTTATGCCGAGGTTGACTCTGAAATTCTGATTTTGCTTTTAAACCAAGAATTTTTTGTAAAATTTATAACCGTTCAACTATTCATTTGATTACATTTTATAATACTAGTGCCTCTACATAATTAGTCATAATAATAAACAATTTGAATTTCTGTAAACTTTGTAAAACATTTAAAATTTAATGTATCACAAAATTGAAATCCTGACAAAAGGAAATTAATAAGAAAAATTAGTGTTATGAATCTAAATTTTCAACTTTAAAAAATATAATGAATCAAGAAATTCAAAGTATAGGTGCCAGAGCAATAGTCCAGTGAGTAGGGTGTTTGCCTTGCATGCAGTCGACCCCGGTTCATTCCCCAGCATCCCATTTGGTCCCCTGAGCACTGCCAGGAGTGATTCCCCGCTACTCAGCCAGGAGTAACCCCTGAGCATTGCTAGGTGTGACCCATAAGAAAAAAAATTAAAAGTATAAAAATTATTGAATTACAGACCTTTGCAACTTAAGATGAGAATAAAATTAATAATTTCAAATAGAAATAGTAAAGGTAAAATTTGTTAGATTCTTTAATGTCAGATTTTCTTAAGCATTTCCAGATACTTTAAATACAGGGTATAACTTCTATTTATTAATCTACTAATAAATAGTATTGATACTATTATTTAAACTTATATTTAATTCTAAGTTTCTAGTTCTTGTGAAATCATTTCCTAAGGGTGGGGTAAGGATTCGGGTAGTATTATCAACCCAGTTGCTCTACAGTTAATGAGTTGAGAGACTCAGAAATTATGTAGTTATTGGTTTATGAAATATCAAATTCAGAATAAAAATCTTAGGACTGTAAGTTTTTAAGATGATTGCATCCAAGCAGCAGCCAGACTGAATGTTCTTCTATCTGCCCTGTTCCTGTAGGGGTCACGTTTTCTCTTTTTTGAATTCGATGTGACCATTTAACCCTAATTATACCTTTACCACACCTTTTATAATGTCTTCAATTTTTTAAAAATCTATTTCCAGGTAGATTGAATCAGGTATTGCTTTATTTTATCACATACTGCATTTATTACTCAATTAGAGTCTTCATTTCTTTCAAGTATTTTCTCAATTGACTCATTTGGTTCTAAGAGGAAAAATTGTACTCAAATTGAAAGCAGCAAATAAAGTAACAAGGAAAGGAAAGCTCCATGAATTTTGGGTTCAGGCATGACTGAATCAAGGGGTTAAAGCAATTAAATAAAATAATTTCTTTCACTGTTTCTATCCCAGTATCCCTCCCTTCAAGCCTTTTTTTCTTCAGTCCTCCAAATCTCTCCTTCAAGCTCTTGATTTTTCTTATCTAGGTTTGTGTTTGTTCTTGTTCCGTGATAATTTTGTTCCTTGATAAAAGTAAAGCTCCAGGCAGCTTGGGTCTGTATGGAACTGAGAGCCTCAAAAGGAAAGCATTGAACTTTAACAACCACACAAGGAGAGATTTTAACTTTCAACATCCATATCAACTCTTCCAGAAAACTGTTTGGCCATGCCAAGGTGATATGTCCAAAGGAACTACCACTGGCCCAGGAAGTAGGGGATTCCAATTAAACACTCTAGGTCTCAAGTCCACTCTTGTGGAGTGGGTCACGGGCCACTTGTTCAATAGACTCAAGAAAATCACATGGTGTCGGAGAGGGGGCAGTTCTCTGGAGTAAGACATATCAGACAAACAAAAGTTACTGATGTCCACTATCATTCAGATAATTTTCTGGGATTCATGGATATCAGATCTTTGGCTGCTCTGCAGCCTGTTATCAACCTCATCTGTCCCAAATGGAAAAGCATTTGGCAGCTGATTAATTCAACTTCTCTCTTGGCATAGCAATATTTCATTTTTGCATTGCTCAGTTCCAAATCTGTCTTCCACTTTTCCTGGAACTGCTAATATACTATAGTCTTTATCCAAGTCATACAAGGTCTCATCCTTGTATTTAATATGGAATCATCACAGAATTTCTCCAGAAATCTATTCTCTTTCCTATAGATATATGTCCTCCAGAATAAATCTTATTTCCAAGCTAAGCCAAATTCCTAGGGATTTGAAATACAGAAATATGTTTCTTAGGGCAAGGGCTGGGGAATGTCTGTCTCACAGGACATATAAGGCCTGAGAAATCCCTTGGTTTGGCCCTAGTATCTGGTTGGACAGATCTGTCTTCTCCTGTCAGCTGCCCACAGCCCATCTGCCGGCATTGAATGGTCTGTGACTGAGGTTATAAAATTCAAATTGCCCTTGGAAGAAAAATGGTTCATTGGCCCTGCTTTAAGGTCACTCAAAATCAAAGAATAAATAAGAATCTCATTGTACACACTACCAGTTACTTTTACTTTTTAACCAACTGCTTTTAAAATAAAACTGACAACTACTTTTTCCATAGAATGTAATTTTCTTCCTTTAACTTCACCTGTCAGAAGAGTCTTTTAGAGTTCTATTCACCTGGGATTCTGATGGGGATGATGATGACAATGACCATTATACAATGAAGTGACTCATATTTACTGCATAGCTTGGTGCTTACATGCTGTTAGCTATTTGAGTGCAATATCCCTTTGACCCTGGGATCAGATTTGTTGTCAAATCTCATTTTACCTAGAAGGACTCCATCTTAAAAGTGGTGACTTAGTCATGTCATACAATAGCCAGTGTATGAGATATCTAAGATCTGAAATAAGATCAACCCAATCCCAAAGATTATATTTTTATGCTCACGTTTAGACACAAGAAACTGTCACCTTTATTTCCCCTTTGTTACTGTCCTCCTCATCTTATGGATTTTTTTTCCAGCCTGCTCAAAGTTCTTCAATATCTCAGTCACTCTCTGTTTCCTTTGGTCATCCTCATAATAGATGCTCAAATAAACATTTGTTGATTAAATAGTTACTAGTTTGTTGGACAGTTTAAACTCATACCTCCAAAGCCATTTGATCTCTTTTCTATTCCCCTTAAAAACAGCAGATACTGTGCTGTTTTTCTATTTTGACATTATATCTATTAGGACATTATATCTAGAAAACTAAAGAAGAGCAGGCACCAAGGGTCAACTCTGTGGGAAAAGTTGGCTAAAATCATTAACTGGATTGTGCCCAGACTTGAAATTCCAGAAAAACTGGTAATTGGTTTGTCTCATTTAGAATAAGTGGCTAAGTCCTTTCATGGCCTAATCTCTTCTTTCTGTTTAATCTTCTTTGGAACTGGAACAAAAGAAGAGGATTCTTCATGGTCTAAAATTTTCCTCCTCTTCATTCTCTGGTTCAGAATCAGTACCTCAGACTTCTTCTCTAGCACCAGGCATTTTTCCCTATCTCTAATTTTCTCTGTTTCTTTCCTCCCTCTCCCCCTACCCCCAAAACCGCTAAGGCTCTCTCCTCATGTCAGTTTTCTTGCTTATGTGCCATCTTTTTAGACAGCTTCAGCGGGCCTTTTCCTGGGCATCATATTTTAAAATTATATACTTTCCTTCTTGCAGAGTTCCTATTCTCCCTTTTTTATCTTGCTATTTTTCACAGACAGTACCACTTACTTAGCTAATAATTAAAATGTTCTGAAACCCTCAACTAGAACACATGCACCAAATGTGGCAAGAACTTTGTTTTGTTTTCTGTTCACCCTTAGCATTGAAACAGACACTATGGTGAACTAGGTGAATAAGTTAAGGCCTTCACCTACTCATCAATTCAAGATACATTGAACACACAAAGAATAACCTTTTTTTTGTCCAAACAACTCAGGTGGAAAGACATTAAAAGCTCAATGCCAAACATCAAAATAATATGGCAGTCAGGCTGAAAGTACACCATAGCAGTAGAAAGCACCAGGATTGCTGTGCTATGAGAAAACTCCAGGCAGAACCCTTCTCTGTCCCTCCCCAACACATACACACATAAGAAGCTGCCTTTCATTTCTGAGAAATAAGAAGGTAGGCCTTCTATTATTCTGGGAATAAGAAATAACAAAGGCAAAAAAAAATCACTTCCCCATTTATATGAATGTTTGCATATCTTGGAGTAAATTGTATTGCTATGTAAGCACTTGGTTTGGAATACAGTCATGAAACCACCTGCCAACATTTCTACAATCTAAGGCAGCTGCCTTCAGGAGGGTTTGAGACAGAGGTTGGCAGTGGACTGTGATGCACCCAAGTGCTACCTGTCATACGATGGTTTCAGTTTTACTTAAAATATGTATAAAATACTTTGAGGAGCTTGTGTTAAATGTATCAGGAGTTTATAACATGTCAGGTCACAGTGACCTAAAGAGTAAGAGGCATCTTGATAAAGGTCATGCTGAGCTTCATGCAAGTCTAATTCTCTGCCTAGATGCATGCACAGACCGTAGGAACACATGACAAAATCACCACGATTAATGGAGAGGTATGTCTAGAAACAAGGGACACTGAATTTCCATGTTGGATTTCTGAAAAAGGATGCACCAAACATGGGCAAAGTTAAGGACTGAAAGTCAGCAGTGTTCAGTTTATTTAACCACATATTCACTATCAATATCTTCCCGTTCATCATCAATTTGCTCGAGTGGGCACCAGTAACATCTCCATATGTCCTGTCTCATGCTAGTAGAGCCCAAGGGCATCTGCTTGCTCCAGGAACATAAAGAGCCTCAAACCATTATATTAGGTATGACCTACTATTAGTATTATAGGTCATTAGGAATGACCTAATATAATTGTTACTGGTATTTGGCATATCAAATACGACACAGGTAGCTTGCCAGGCTTGCTGTGCAGGTGGCATACTCTTGTAGTCACCTCTAAATACAGCATTTATTGATGAACCGTGGGGCCCGCGAGACGGCTATAGGCTTATCTGCTGGGTGGAGTTCTGACCAGAGGGAAGTCCAGATGTGGAAAAATGATGGCCCTCATGGAGTGTGGAAGTCGTCTGGCTTGTTTGCGAGGCTCTGTGGGGGTGGCGGGCCAGGGCTAGAACCCGCCATCCATCCCGGGTGCCTTGTGATTGGCTGGGCACAGGGAGGCCAGTAGCAGCTCTGCCCCATGTCCATGAATCTCTAGATTAGCATACCTGGGCCAGATTGAAAAAAAACTGCTGTAGGGTGGGTGTCGATGATCCGGGGTGTGATAGGCTCATCTGCTGGGTGGAGTTGTGACGAGAGGGATGTCCGGATGTGGAAAATGGTGGCCCTCATGGAGTGTGTGTGTGTGGGGGGTCATCTGGCTTGTTGCAAGGCTCTCTTTTCCAGGAGCTGAGTGAGGACACCACCTCCACCTGCTCAGAGACGAACTCGACCAGACTGGAGTGGAACAATGCCATTTGCATGGTTATGGCCACCACCAGCACCAGGACTAAGGGAGCCACCATGATAGCTAGGGTAGCGCACAGCTATCATGGCGGCTAACCACATATTAGCAATTTATTATCTAATTGATACTTAATATTATTTCAAATAATATTGAGTTCATCCCCATAACATATTTTATTTGTTTTATTTTTTGACTACACCCTGCAGTGTTCCAGAGCCTTAGTGCTCTGGGACCACTCTTAGCCTTGATGCTCTGGGACCACTCTTTTTTTTAATTTTATTATTATTATTGGGGGGGGGTAGTGGGGTTTCAGGGGGTTTATGGATAAAGGGGCTTTTTTGTTTTTTTTTGGGGTTGGGGTTTTAAGTCTTAGACCACACCTGGTGGTAATTGAGTAAATTTTTTTATACTTTCAACTAGAATGTTTGAACCACAAGAGCAAGAACTTTGTTTTGTTTATTTCTTACCCTCAGCATTGGGGCAGAGACTACCAGAGAACAGGCATCATGAAATAGGTGAATTTGATATCTGGTGCCCAGATTTTTAAGAAATCATCAAATTTTTAAGAATTTGATATCTGTTGCCAGGATTTTTTATTTTTTTGCTTTTTTTGGGTCAAACCCGGTAATGCTCAGGGGTTTCTCCTGGCTCTGCACTCAGGAATTACTCCTGGTGGTGCTCGGGAATCATATGGGATGCCGGGGATTGAACCCGGGCCAGCATGGGCCGGCCACATGCAAGGCAAATGCCCTACCCGCTGGGCTATCGCTCCTGGCCCCTTGCCAGGATTTTTAAGAAGCCTCCTTATTTTCTCTCTCTCTCTCTCTCTCTCTCTCTCTCTCTCTCTCTCTCTCTCTCTCTCTCTCTCTCTCTTTCTCTTTCTCTCTCCCCCCCTGTGGTCTTAGTTTTGGAATGGGGGAGGGGGTTACACCTGGTGACAATCAGGGGTTACTTTTGGCAGTGCTGTGACAAAAATTGAACCAGCATGAAAGGAAAATTCTTTAACCCTTGTACTATCTCTCCTGAAATAACCTTTTTTATATGAATTTGTGCTGTAGAAAATTAGTGATGTTAGTCAAAATGGTGGAAAAATATTACTCTTTTAAGTATTTTCTCATGAGAACATTTATTCTTACTTAGAAAAACTCATAGCTTTTTAGGGAATAGTGCCTTAATTAACTGCCCCTCGAGGTGTTGCAGATGTGGCTGTGGTGCTGCGTAGGCAGGTGGCAGAGAGGAGACAGGCTTGTCTACACCCCCAGGGCTTTGCCCTGTGGGCCCCTGGATGGTTGATGGTCTGACATAGAAAAAGACCAGGCCCTTGGGATGAACCCAGAGCCATGGCAGAGCCTGGAAAGCTACCTGTGGTTTATTCAATATACCAAAAACAGTAACAATAATGGAACTCATTTCCAGCAAAAGGAGATGTTACTGGTGCCCTTGAGCAAATCGATGAACAACAGGAAGAAAAGTGACAAGTGACAAATGCCCGATTTAAGGCTTAGACACTTGAATCAACCCTTGAATTGTAGTTGCAAACATGTAGATCATAGAAATCAGGGGCTCGGAAAATTGAAGCTCCATATCACAGACTGCTGTCTGTTTTGTAAATAAAGTTTTATTTGCAAAATATTTATTTTATTTATTCATTATAAAAAACTACTACCCTTCACTTACCTACTATATTATCTCCTGGTCTGCTTTCCTTGTAATATCAGTTGAGTTGTTGAGAGTGATGGAATGACTTATAATGCTTAAGGCATTTGTTATACAATGCTTTCCAAAAAAAAAAAATTAGTGTCTGTGTGGAAGAGGTGAAGTGGGGGATCACATAGTGGTGGGCTCAGTCAAGTAGATGCCCTTTTCTGTTATAAAATCTGTAGATATGTTTGCTCTTAAACTAGGCCATTCTAGTGTAGCTAGTATAATAGTGTGCTCGATACATTGTTCAAAAATGGCAAAGTGATTTTGTGATTCAATATTCTGATTGTTACCATGTCTCCTATTATGCTAATTTCCTATAGAAGAACATGTAAATTAGAATTATGAAGCAATTTAGACAATCCAAGAGTTAATGACAAGACACTACACACAATGAAATCAGTAAAAGTGAGAAGGATAATAAAATGGGAGGGGGGGGGGGTCTAGTCAGCTGAATCTCCTTAAATGCATATATTTCACAGCTGTGGTGCTAAGCGACAGACTGCCTGGAATGCCATGGACAGGCAAAGCCAAAGAAAAATGAGGAAATGCTTCTACTGAAAAGTATTTTTTCTTACAAATTTGAAATATTTTCCCTTTTATGCTATATTGTTTTCCCCCTATGGAAATAACATGCTCCCTTTGCTGTATGTGTTCTTTTCTGCCACAGTGTGGACGTAATTCCTTGACTTGATTTACACAGAAGGTTCACAGGGCACATTAAAAGAAGTTAATTTGGGGCTGGAGTGATAGTGGGTAGGACGTTTGCCTTGCACGCAGCTGACCGGTTTTGATCCCGGCATCCCATATGGTCCCCAAGCACCGCCAGGAGTAGTTCCCGAGTGCAGAGCCAGGACTTACCCCTGAGCATCGCTGGGTGGGTCCCCCAAAAAAAAAAAGAAGTTAATTTCTTTTTCAGTATCTGAAACTGGTAAAATCGTCAAGCTGAAATTAAAATAATTTGGTGAAGTCACTGAAAATCTAAATGCTTTGAAGTCTGTATTGTTTCTTCTCCTCGAGAAGCAGGGTGAGGTGGTGTGTGTGTGTGTGTGTGTGTGTGTGTGTGTGTGTGTGTGTGTGTGTGTGTGTGTGTGTGTGTGTGCATGCAACAGACCCACACTTAGCCTTTACTACTTTTGGGACTAGTCATTTCTACTTTTGGAAGGAGACCCAATCACACCACTGTCAAGTATGAGTCTTTTATTGCTCTTGACAGGATTCTTGAAAGAACTCAAGAGGTCAGAACAGAGAGGATCTGAGAACTGTGGTGAGGCCTATGCAAATGGAAGGTGTTGCTCTTGTTGGCTTTTGTCATCCAAACCTCCTGTGAACCTCCACTGAGAGGCTGGAGAGGGTGGAGGAAGTAAAAGTAAACTCAGCATTTTTGCTGAGTTTAAAAACCAGCAGAAGAGCCAGTCTCTGGGGGCGCAAGACCTGAAACTAAGCAAGGCTCTTCAGTCTTCTGTGGGTGTCAGTGATTCACGTTTGCCCCAGGGCTCCCCTTTTGTCTTTCTCCCTGTAGGAGGGGGAACACCCTGAATTGGCAGGAGATGAAATGCTACCACATGTGCCTTAGCCTGAATAGCTTGGAGCGCCAGAGCCACTCCCTAATTTTGCCTTTCTTTCCTTCCTTCCTTTCCTTCCTCCCTTTCCTCCCAGTCCTCCTCTCACCCCCTCTCCATCCTTTCCCCCTCCCTTCCCTCTTTCAATCTCTCCTTCCCTCCTTCACTCTTTTCCTTCCTTTCCTTAACTTCCCTTCCTCCTTTCCTTCCTTCTCTTTCTTCCTTCCTTTCTTCCTTTCTTCTGGGGTGCATGCAAGGCAAATGCCCTTTCTGCTATGCCTTGCTTGCTTTCTCTCTCTCTCTCTCTCTCTCTCTCTATCTATCTATCTATCTATCTATCTATCTATCTATCTATCTATCTATCTATCTATCTATCTCTCTTTTCTTGCTTTCTTGCTTTTTTGTTTTCTTGCTTGCTTTCTGATTTTCTGGATTTCTTACTTTCCTTTTTCCTCTCCTCTTTGCAGCATCCATAGTGTTAAAAATTAAAAAGTTGCATTTTAAGAGTTGATTTAAAAATCAGTACTTTTAACATTTGTAGTCAGTAAACACAGTAAAATTATTTCATGTTTCAACATTTAAAAACATTTAAAAATGTTTAAAAATGTTTAAAAATTCAACAACATTTAAAAAATCCTTGGCTCATTAGAGGGGCCCAAGTTTAAGGCTGTGTGATGAATGACTCCATCCATTCATTGTGTGAATGTTATTGTGTGTGTATTTCGATTTAGACACTATGTTGGAAGCCTGTAGTTGAGACCCACTCTGAACTGGAATTTGGATTGAAGGATTTCTTCTCTATCTCCCCAGTTCCCCAATCCTGAACTTACTGGTATGTAATTATGACTGTAGAGAAAGTGAGGAGAAAATAAGGGATAACAGGGAAGCCTATTATATACGATTTCCCCAATTTTTTTTCAAGTTCCTACTATGTTCAGAAGTAGTAACAGTACCGTAGTTAGGCAGAATTTGAACCTTGGCAGTTTTATTTCCTATTGTGTTACTGAGTTTCCATAAACCTCCATTTATTCATCAGTTACTGTTACTTTGTTGTGAATTGTGTTGTTGGTGTTATGAAAATTCAATGACTTACTCATGTAGAGATATCAGAACAGTGCTCCATAGGGACGCAGTGAAATGGGAACCTTTATTCACTGTTGATGGGATAATAAAATGGCTTAGCCTCTATGAAAACGGTATGGATACGTCTCAAAAAAGTTGCAAATAGAACTACCATATGACATGTTATCCAGTAATTCCACTCCTAGGCATCTATCCCAAGAACACAAAACATTAATTTGAGGATATATGAACATATATATATATATATATATATATATATATATATATATATCACAGCTTTATTTGCAGTAGTGTAGGTCTGAAAATAACCCAAGCGCCTAGCCTCAGATGCAAGATGAGTAAATAAATAGATAGATAGATAATACTTACACTCACAACAAAATTCTAACATTTTGTTGTTATGACATATGTAGTATCTATATATGTATATTAAACTCACAGAGAGAATATTATTCAGCTATAGGAAAAGATGAGATCTTGTGTTTGCTACAATATGAATGGAACTAGAGGATGCCGAGTGAGATGAATTAAACTTGAAGGAGAAAAAAATCAGATGATTTCATTTATGTGGTCTATAAAGAAACAAAGTAAGGAGTTAGACAATGGTCAATGAAAATAAGCCCTTAGAGTCTGTTCACAGAACTCAATCTACCAAGCAGAGGGTCAGGGAGAGGGTCAGAGAGATGACAAGGCACCCAAGGATAGTGGCAGAGGGATATTGGCACTTTAGTGGTGGGTGTGTTGCAGTAACATTGTATGCCTAAAACACAAATATCACATTACCCCTGATGAGGAGGTAATGAAAAAGTCATCTGCATTAGAGAAATGATCCTAAAAGTATATGCATGAGTCACTCAACAAGCAGACATGTATTAAGTATTGTGTAGAGGCTGCTGACAATGTAATGAACATTCCAGGTATGGTTCCACAAAACCTGAGTATGAATAGTATTAGGCTACATAATATGTGTAATGTGCTTTGTGTAATGTAAGCATTTGATCAAAGCATAAAGTACATTCAGAGAGTAGACAAATTTTAAACGTATAAGCCAATTAATTTTCACAAAATGAACATCCACATAATCTGTCCCTGGAGCAGGAAATAGTCTAAACAGGGGCCAAGATGTCTCTGTACTTCCTACTACTGACTCACAACCATTTACCCACAATAAATATTTGTCCCATTTCTTATACCACAGATTTCTTTGACTATTTTTAAACTATTAAAAAAAAGTGTCATGATATGCACTGTCTTACAATTGGATTTTTCTCACTCAATTTGTACTTAGATTCTCTCCTTTTTGTGCCTATGTTGTTTATTCTCATGTGCCTTTTACTTAGTTCTGTGAATGACTATAGCATGAATTTTGTTTCTACTCTCTGGTTGAGGAGCATTTGGGATATTGAGAAAAATACTGTGGCTTCTTGTACTGCCACATTATATCGTTTTGTTGGTTATATACTTAGAAGTGGAATTTATGAATTCCATGTAAGTGGTTCAGTTCTAGTAGTTACCGTGAAACAACTGTTTAAAATAGTTCTAATCATTTGAACTACTTTAATCAATAGAGTATGAGGATTCTGGTTACTCTAAATTGTCTTTCATGGCAGATTTTTGGGAAGTATTTGTGCTATCTGCATTATAATGTTAGTCTTCATTTCTCCAATGATTTATAAAGTTGCATACCTTTTAATATCTTTACTCCCTTTATGTTTGGCTATCTTCTCTTTGTAGCATTTATTCTGACATTTCCCCTTTTTTCCAGTTACACTCCCTTCCTTTTTCTTATGGAGTTGAAAGAGAACTTTATATAGCTAGATAAAAGTCCTCTGTTAAATTATCACATACTGAAACTTTTCTTCCCGTGAGGATTTTATTTGGAGAACTGAAGGTCTTAAATTTAAAGTAGTCTAATCGATCTATAGTTTTTCCCTTATGGTTATTGCTTTGTTTCTTCAAAAATTTTTGCTTGAGTGGCGGTGCTGGTGGCAGCACGGAAATTCTCACGTGCTGCATTGCTAGAAAAACAATGTAATCAGGACAGCTAAAGGTGACCCCAAGAAACCAGAACTGGTGAGATAGCTCTTGGTACCTTTTTGTGAAGGGTATCCCCAAAAGGGATACTGGGAGAAAATCACATGAACATCCAATGACCCGTGTGAATTTCATATATTCCAAGTGCTCTGAGAGGGTGAAACAATGTGCAGGAAAAAAAACACAACTTTGATAAAATTGTAAAATATGCTATGATCAGGAAATGAAAAATCAGGAGGCCAGTGAAGTCAGAAAAGATGAGTGAAAACATGCTCATGCCCCAGCCTTGCTCATACCCCAAACATGCTCATATCACATCTGACTTCTTTTTTTCCTTTGACCTCTGCTGAAGATCAATCCACAAATACAGGCATTTTATTGAGATTTGGTCAAAGAGCCAGAGTCATGTTATTACTGCAGGATTCCTAGAGCATCCCCACATCAATTCTCCACCCAAATCCCTGGAAACTATGAATGCAAGAAGAATCACTCAATTGTGTGATTATGTGATGTACTACGGCAAAGTTAGTCTCAAATAGGAGATTATGTGGGTGGGTGTTATTGAAATCAATGAAACCATTCTAAGCAGAAAAGCTTTCTCAAGTTGGTGGGAGAAAAGGAAGTTAGTAAAGTTTGAAGAATAAAGGAGATATGACTTAAAAGATATAGGAGACCATGTGAGAAAGAATTCAGAGGTGGAGATTAATTCCTGATCAAGAGCCATCATGGAAAAGGAGTTTTAAGTGCTACACCCAAGAGACTCCCAACAGTCTCAGGGTGTGAGATTTGCTGAGAGCAGTTGAGAATTCAGCCGAGTCGAGATACACACACACACACACACACACACAACAGATATGTATATATGTATATATATACACACAGAGATACATGTATATATACACACAGATATATATATGTATATATACATATACACACATATAATATACATATATAATATATATACACACATATATATATTTATTGATGATGACATTAACATTTTTTTTTTTAAAACCTGTTTTTTACCTTGAGATAATTTCAGATTAACATGCAGTTCTATGAGATAATAGAGATTCTGTATGGACTACTTTTATTGGTTTACTTACAATCTTTTTGTAGCCTATAGCCAACTAATCAGTTTTCCTTTCTGTAATTTAGTAATCATAAACAATGTTGTACATATTGGATTCTATAGCGTATACTCATTAGTGTTAGTTATTATGGCCTATTCAACATTTCCTCATGGCTAGCTCAGAGGCATCTTAGAGATGCACCTGAATCCTTCACTGTGACCTCCTCCATTGTTTTCTTACCCTCTCGTCTATATAGTATATAGTATAGTAAATGCTCAAGATGAAAGCCTACTGAGAGTATACCACCTACACGGCAGAGCCTGGCAAACTACCCGTGTTTTATTTGATATGCCAAAAAACCAGTAACAATTATGGACCTCATTCCCATGACCTGAAGAATTTTTTTTTAATTTTTCTTTTTGTTTTTAAGTATTTTATTATACCACCTTGAGATACACAATCACAAGCAATTAAAAAGCAATTAAAAAGTTCATACCTGGGTTTTGGTCATACAGTGTTCCAGCACCCATCCCACACCAGTGCCCATCTCCCACCACCAACTACCCCGGTTCTCCCCTCCCACCTCCCCCAGCCCGTCTCCATGGCAGATTCCTCTTTTTTCCCTTTCTCTCTCTCTCCATTCCTTCCCCTCCAGACTATGGACTACAGAACATACATTAAAGGATTGTCATGTGTATCCTTTTGCCTCTATTTAATGCTCAGTTCTAGCTTGGCACTAGTACCTTCTACAATTGTCAGCACACTGTTCCATTCTCTGTCCTACCCAGCCTCTGATTCCCACACGTTTGCAACAATTTCCACCCTTGACAAGACCTCCTGATACAAGGTCATATTTCACTTGACTTTGGATATTGGCATCACAATATGCACATATATATCTATGCCATGCAAATAAATGCAGTCATTCTGTATCTGTCTCTCTCCTTCTGGCTAATTTCACTCATCATAATTGAAGAAATGGTTGAGGCTCTTCGAGGTTTCTGGAACAAGCAGATGCCCCTGGGGTACACTTGCTTGCAGCAGGATGTATGGAGATGCTACTTGTGCCTGCTAGAGCAAATTGATGAACAACAGGAAGACAAGTGAAGAATATATTTTTTTAGAAATTTGTCCATAATTTTGTCTCTCAATATTTTACTCCTGCTTATTACTAAACAATCCAAGGTATGAATGTTTTCAGTAAATCATTCATTGAATGGCTTTGAGGTCATTGTACTTAAGAATAGAGCAATATAAATATTCTTCACAGGTTTTGGTGAAGAATCTCTCTGGGATAAACAACCAGATGAGCAATTTCCACATCCTTTTCCCATTTATTTTTATTGTTTATAGGCAATAAGCCTATAATAGAGTTAACATTTATGCTTTTGGTGTACAAATATAGTTCATCTTCATTATCATTAAATGCCAGAGACAGCCGGGTGCTATCTCGGCATCCTACATGGTCTCCTGAGCACCGCCTGGAGTAATTCCTAAGTGCAGAGTCAGGAGTAACCCCTAAGTATTGCCAGGTGTGGCCCCCTTTCCCCCAATTATAGAATAAAAATGTCAGAGTTTCGTATCATTGTTTTTGTGTCACTACAATTACTAGACATGATGGTAGTTGTATATTGGGATTTGGGGGGCAGAGGAAACCCTTCCCTAGTAGGAGCTCATAGAGCTTCTCCAACCAATCTAATCGGTGGTATTCAGAGGTTATGCTCTCCTGAGTTCAAACTCAAGGTCTTGACATGAGCATCATGTACTCTGCCCCTTTGAGCTATCTTCCTGGTCCAGCCTGTAAGGTTTATTGTTGCAGGACACCTAAAAGCCTAGGCCTCTGCATCTACCCTGGACTGCCTCCTGCAAGTCACTTCATAGATAGGGGGGATAGTCTGAATGTGGCAATCTTATCTGACCATGTATTCTGTACTGGCTGGTATAAATATTCTCTCATGCTACCACAAGCATCGTGGGACTATCTAGACCTTACCAGCATATTTGCCTGGCCACGTTGGATCTCTAAGTAATTAGACCAGAGAGAAATGCTGTTTGCCTCCAAGCAAGCAAGCATGGCTCCCTGATAACTCAAAGGCAACTAAAATACAAAACTACCGTGACATAGATGAGACTCTTGTGAAGGCTTGGATAAATATTTAACTGGCCTTAGTATTAGTCTTTGGTACAGAGACATGCCATCTCAGAAACCCCCTTCTCTACCCTATAAAGGCAATTCCAGGCAGATCTTGGCTCAAGATCTTAGGTGAGGTGCTGGAGAAATTACCTGAGGGCATTTGATCCTTCCTGCCAGGGGAAGTTACATTTAGCTTATAGCTTCTCCCAGCTCTGCTAGGAGGCTTTTAATTAGCTCTGGGTCCTTGTAAACAACCAGATGGTCTCCTGAAGTTGCTACATTCTATGGAGCTGTTTTCCTGTTTTCATCTCTAGATAGCCCAGCCCAGAATGGGCTGGGCTGGGAGTTTGGGGGATTTCTAGCTATAAAATAAGCTGCAAGAAGAAAGAAGCTCTCTTTTTTCCCCCTTTTTGCCATTTCGGCTTCCCTTGGTGTTTTGCTTCCCGTCCCTCTCCATTCTCTGTTGGGCCTCAACACGTGGTGGCAGCCATCTTGGCCTACACCTGGCTGGGGCCTAGCTGGAAACCCAGAGTCCGGAGGTTTCCCTGCTCTTGGATTGTATATTGGATCCTGTGATAGTAAAGCCCTTTTAAAACTGCATCGATTCCTGAGTCTTCATCCATTCCCGCTGGCTTCGGAGGTAGAAGGGAACTTCGCTTCCGACACTGTCAGGGACCCCGGCGGCGCTCCCCGACAGTTTATAAGACACTGTGAAATTGTTTTTCAAAGGAGCTATTCTTCAAACAGGAGTTATCATCTATTCACATCAGTAATGTAAGTGATTTCCATTTCTCTTCAACTTTGGTGTCTATTTTAAATTTTAACCATTCTGGTAGTCATTGAGAGTTGAGTTGCAATATCTTGCTTGGGATTTTCATTTTCATTTCCTAATGCTATTTATGTTGATCAATTTTCATATGCTTATTTGTCATCTGCATGCTCTCTTTGGTGAAACTTATCTTCATACCCTTTGTCTTTTTCTTCCGTTTGCCAGAAATTGAAACCGGAGACTCACACATTCAAGGCTCTCTACTGCTTGAGCCATATTCCTTCTCTCTTCCCTCATCAATCATATATTCCTTTGAGGTAAATTCTGTGGATTGGGATTGCTGGGTATAATCCCAATATATTATATTATATCTTATATCTTATATTTTATATTATATCTTATATCTTATATTTTATATCTTATATCTTATATCATAGCTATAATATATATAATTATTATATTATATAGTATAGCTATATATTATATATCATATGATATATTATATAATATGACATATATTATATTATTAATACTCTAATTATCAATATAATTAACATAATATATTAATTATTATATTATACTATTAATATATTGTATTATTAATATTTATTTAATATAATATATGATATGATATCCTATATTATAATATAATATGATATGATATATTATTATATAATAAATTAATATATTATATTGTCAATATAATTAATATAACTATTAATTAATACATTGTATTGTCAATATAATTAATATAATATATTAATTAATACATTCTATTCTATTCTATTCTATTCTATTCTATTCTATTCTATTATTACATTACATTACATTATATATAGCTATTACATAGCTACATATAGCTATTGTATATACATTAACATTGTATATATATTAATATATATTAGATATTATATACTATTATATATAATCCCTGCCCCTTGAGATGTTGCAGGTGTGGCTGTGGTGCCTGGCTGTGTCAGCAGGTGGCAGACAGGAGACAGGCTTGTCTACACCCAGGGGTCTTCCCCTGTGGGCCCTGGATGGTTGATGGTCTGACAGAAAAAGACTGGGTCCCTGGGATGAACCCAGAGCCACAGCAGAGCCTAACAAACTACCCATGGTGTATTAGATATGGCAAAAAATGTAACAATAATGGACCTCATTCCCAACGAATGGAGACGTTATTGGTTCCCACTCAAGCAATAATATATATAATATTATACATAATATAGTCATATTATGTATAACATAATATATAACATAATTATATATTGTTATATATTAATATATTAATACAATATATAGTATATATTGATATATAATATGTAGCTATTACATAATATATACAATATATTATATATTATAACTATGATAATCAAAACTGTGTGGTATTGGGAAAGGCATAAACAAATATAACAATGAAATGAAATTTTAAAAGTATGAAATAATTCAACCATTTATCTGATAGTTTACGGAGAGCATATCAGAGGTAACCTCTATTGAAGGTCATTAAATAGAGGAAAAGGTAACCGTTTCAACAAGTGGTGCTGGAGTAATTACACATCCACATGCAAAAACCTGGACCCAAGTTTCATGCCTTCTATAAAACTACCGGGTAAAAAAGCACATATGTTTGAATGTAAAATGTAAATAGTTAGAAGGAAATTTTTCTTCCAATTATTTTCTGAGGTAAATAATTATAAGAATAATCTTAGGGCACCATACTAAATAAAGAGTTCTTAGATTTGTCGCCATGAATTCTTGATGACTTGAAATCTCGTTATTCAACAATTTGCTTGAGCGGGCGCCAGTAACATTTCCATTTGGCGCTATCACATGACAGTGTAGCCCAATGGCATCTGGTTGCTTCAGGAATACGAAGAGCCTCAAACCGTTCGTTCAGGTTCTTGACAAAGAAGTCCGACCATGTTGTAGGTGGGCGGCCACCTGATCTTTTGACATTCCGTGGGATCCAGTCAGTAATAGCTCTAGTCCAGTGGCCATCTACAAATTGCATTACATGTCCAGCCCATCTGAGTTTTGATGCCTTGGCAAGTGAGAAAGTGTCCCTGATCCTGGGACAGCTACGGAGGTCGGAGCTCCGGAATCCTTCTCTCACTTGAGTGAGGTGTGATATTCCAAGCATAGCTCTTCGATGGGAGACCCGAATAGCATTCTCATCCTGCTTTTCGTAGGGCCCAGGTCTCTGAGGTGTATGTTAGTGCAGGGAACAGTGGAGTTGAAGAGATGTGCCTGGAGCCAGAGGTTCTTTGTCTTTTTTAACTCTTTCTTTGATGCTTTTGAAGGCATTCCATGCCGCTCCTGCAGAGCTCAGGTTTTAGGTCATTCATCATGTTGATTTCTCGACCTAGGTACACATAACTGCTGCATTCAGAGATGTTTGTTCCATTGAGAGTGAATGGGGCCTCTGGAACTAGTTCATTTCTCATGAACATAGTTTTGTTGAGATTCAGCTATAGACCTATCTTTCCACATTCTCAGTCAAAGTCATTCAGCATTTGTGTCGCTTGGCTAATGTTTGGTGTTATTAGAACAATGTCATCAGCGAAGCGGAGGTGGTATAGTTGCCGACCGTCTATCTTCACTCCCATTCCTTCCCATTCTAATTGTCACATGATGTTCTCGAGGGTGGCGCTGAAGAGTTTTGGTGAAATGGTATCACCCTGTCGAACCCCTCTTTTGACATGGATGATCACTTCTTTGTAGATTGGTGAGATCCTGGTGGTGAATCTGTAATAGATCTCACGAAGGATCTTGATGTTTGAACACCCTGTTTGGCTAGGGCTTTGATGACGGCTTCAGTCTCCACAGAATCAAAGGCTTTTTTAAATCAATGAACGTGAGACAGAGTGGCATTTTGAACTCCCTACAAACTTTAATGAGCTTGGTTACTGTGTGGATATGGTCGGATTGTGCTGAATCCATTTCGAAGCCAGCTTGCTCACATGGTTGTCCTTCATCTAATGTTCTGCCAATCCTGCTCAGGATGACTCAAGTGAACAGCTTGTAGATGATAGACAACAGGCAGATGGGGCGATAGTTGCCAATGTCGTGGATGTCTCCCTTCTTGAACAGTAGAACTTTTCTGCTGGTTTTCCATTGGGAGGGCACCTTGCATTCAGACAGGTAGCGTGTGAAGAGCCGAGCTAGTGTATTGATGAGTACCGAGGCAGATTCTTCAGGTGTTCGGGTCTGACTTTGTCTGGGCCTGGTGCTGTTCCCTTTTTTACCGACGAAATGGCATGTCGGATTTCAGAAGGGAGAATGTTGGGAATGACATAGGAGCGCAGCGAGGCAAGGCGGGGGAGGGAGCCCGGCATGCCTGGGACTGGCCATGCGGGCAGTGGGGGCACGGCTGTGGCAAGTGGCGACAGTGAGGTCGGGGGTACCTCAGCTTGCGGTCCCCATTCCCGGCGACTCTGGTGGGGCCGCAGACTCAGCCACGGGACGACATGATTACGGACACCTGGAGGTCATCTTTCTTTACCATCTTTACTGCCGCTGTGTTCGCTGAGCCCATCAAGGACTGCCAGTGGGATGACCGGGGCACAGGCCATGTGTCCTCTGGCTATGTGGAGTGGCTGAAGGGTATGTCCTGCTTGTCAGGGTGGAGAGCAACATCACACTCAGCGATGCTGAGGGGTTACTCCCTGGCTCTGCTCTCAGGAATTACTCCTAGCAGTGCTTAGCCCAGCAAGCTACTAAGAGTTTATTGCCTGCACGGCAGAGCCTGGCAAGCTGTCCAATGTGTATTCAATATGCCAAAACCAGTAACAAAAAAATGTTCATCTTCCTGACCCTGAAAGAGCCCTTAATACGGCAGCACTAAGAAGGATGAACAAGGATGGCCTGATAAAATTTCAGGACCATGCTAAGCTGCCAAAATGAAGAAAGACTAAACTGACAGTCTGTACTTTCAATGTACGTACACTGGCAATGGAAGCATATACCGAGGACCTGATGGTGCAAGCACAAAATATCAAGTATGACATCATTGGTCTGACTGAGACGAGGAGGTGTCAATCACATCAAAAAACCAAAGAACAACTGTTTCTTGGAACATGCGATGAAAGAGGCGTTGGTGGTGTTGGTATCTTGTCAACACTGAACATGGCCATGAACATTGATTCATTTGAGTGCCTAACAATCCGGATAGGATGATTACACTTGAAGAGATGTGGCCCACTGCCAGCAGTTTCTATCTTCGTTGTCTACACACCAACATCCACATACAAGGAAGAAGAAATTGAGAAATTCTACATGGAACTAGAGGAGTTTTATAAAAAAGAGCACACCTTCTACAAGATCATACTCGGTGATTTTAATGCCAAGATAGGGTCGAGAAGATCGGCTGAAGAGCTCCACATCGGGACCCATGGCCTAGAATGGAATGAACAAGGTGGGAGACTATCTGAGTTCATCATGTCCACCAAGACTATTCATGGGAACTCACAGTTCCAGAAAGCTGAAGTGAAACGTTGGACATGGGAGTTCTCTGGTGGACAGTTCCACAATGAAATTGACCACATCATCTTCAATCGAAGGTTTTGCCTGACCAATGTTGCTGTTGTCCCAAAATTCCAAACAGGATTAGACCACCGTCTCCTTCGTACAAAAATTCTACTTCATGCAATGGGGAGAAAAGGCTGCAAAGTTTAAGAAGAGAACTCCCAGAACGACCACCAACTGGGAACTCTTTGGCACCACTGTGGCAACATGGGAAGATACCATCATTGATGACATCGATGAAGATTACAACGGACTGGTTCAGCACCTCCATGATTGTGCGAAGAGTGCCGAGAGAGAAAAAGCCACAAAAGGATGCCTATCTTCAAAAACTCTCGAGCTCATTCGCCAATGTAGCAAGCGCGAGCCTCAGGCGACCAATTGCTAACATCCAAGCTTGCAAAGCAGTGCAGAAAAGCGATAAAGGAAGATCTCAAAGAGAGAAGAGTAGAAGTACTGGAAGATGCAGCCGAGCCGGGAAAAGCATTTGCAACACCCGCCTGTCCTTCGCCAACTATAAGGGCAAGATGTCTGCCCTCCAATGTCCTGATGGATCTGTCATATCTTCCAGAAAGACAATGGAGAAGATTATCCATGACTTCTACTCAGATCTCTTTGAGAGCCACGTCCAACTGCCCACATACCAAATTCCACAGGATGGATACGTCGTCGCCATGAATTATAAAAAAAAATTTTTTTCACCTGAATTTCATCAAACTTAGAACTTTTCCTCTAAAAAAAAACTGTTTAAAAGATAAAAAAAGGCAAGCTACATAAAAGAAGACACAATTTTAATATGTATTTGACCAATACTACTATATAAACATATAAAAAGTTTCAACATGCACCGGTACATTTGCCAACAATCCAATTAGAAACTACCTGATACCTTGATTTTAGCTTTTTTGCTTTCCTGGGTAAAGAATCCAGTCACACAGCATGGATTTCTGATCCACAGAACTGTGAACTAATGGGTAGGTAGTGGTTTTAGTTGTTAATTTTTCAGAAATATGTTATTGCAAAAATAAAATACAAGAAACAATATAAGTGATGGTGAAAAGCCATCTAATAATAAAGGTATGAAAGTAGAAGGAAATGAATGAGGATATTGACAGCTATAAACTGAAACAATAGGATTAGAGGACTCTATAATTTTGAGAGACTAAGGGTTCAAGAGGAAGATGAGGAAATATCTTCCCTCATCTTGAAGAGGATGATGAGGAGTATGAGAAAATAAGAAAGAGAAGACTCAAGAGGACATTTAAGAAGGCATCTGTTTCGCTTATTGAGTTTAATTCTACAACTACAAAGTGATCACATTATAGTTTTGGAAGTGTACAGAAATTACAAGTGGTTTTTGTGAAGTATTTTCTAGATGTCAAAAGCATCCTCAAATTATACATTTTTATTTTGCTTAATAAGTATTTTTTAGTTGCTACTGTTTAAAGATTCATGTGAAAGAGTGAATAAAATTAATTGGAATTACCACAAACGTATGTATCACCAGTAAGGCAATCTATTACAAACATGTAGTGGGCTATTCAGTACATACATATACATGTACACATATGCATGTCTATAGTTTCTGAAAAGAATGAAACAAAATGTACAACCTCTGTGGCATTTCCAATTTCCTCGTTAAATTTTTTAAAATTGAAGCATTATAGTTTACAATAGGGTCTCTTGTATCACTTGTCTTTCCGTTGTTCATCGATTTGCTCTAGTGGGCACCAGTAACATTTCCATATGTCCTGTCACATGCTAGTGTAGCCCAAGGGCAACTGCTTGCTCCAGGAACATGAAGAACCCCAAACCATTCCTTCAGGTTATGGGAATGAGGTCCATAATTGTTACTGTCTTTTGGCATATCAAATATGACACGGGTAGCTTGCCAGGTTCTGCCCACGTAGGTGGGATACTAAGTGATATCAAGAGTATCATAATAGGGTTGAGGTTGTTATTTTATAGAGGTGTGCTACTACACCAACCCTCTGCTAATGTTTCAAAATTCCTTCACATTATTCCACAATGCCTTCCCTCCCTGCCTCTTTCTCGGAGTCAGTTCCCAGTCCTATTGATCACAGCTCAGTCTGTTTCCTTATACTCTGCATATCAGGGACATTATTTAGCTTTACTTTCTGGCTCATTTTACTTTGTGCCCTGTATTGTAAACTTGAGAGATGATGCCTTTTGACTGGGGGCTCAGGGATGAGATTCAACCTATGAATATTGCTTTTGACAGTCATGTGTTTCTATAAAATGACGTATACAGTAGAAAAAATGACAAATATGGTAGAAAAGGGGCTCCAAATCACCTCAGGAGATTGGGATTATCTGTAGTAAAATCAGGTCTTTAAGAACTAAAATACTCTCATTGTTAGAAAAGCCAGCAGTCCCTGCTTCAGTGAAAGTGCATAAATGTTTACATATACTTAAAATCCTTTCAGAGAATCTGCAGTATTTTGGGGTTTGTTGTTGCTGTTTTTTATACTAAGCCTTTTATTTATTTATTTTTTTTTTTTTGCTTTTTTGGGTCACACCCGTCAATGCTCAGGGGTTTCTCCTTGCTCTGCACTCAGGAATTACTTCTGGTGGTGCTCGGGGGACCATATGGGATGCCAGGGATCGAACCCAGGTCAGTCATGTGCAAGGCACATGCCCTACCTGCTGGACTATCACTCCGCCAAGCCTTTTTTTAATGGTAGGGTTGTTGTTGTTGTTGTTGTTTCTAATTGAAGCATAATATTATAGCGGTGCTTTTGAAACAGAGTTTGGTGAGTTTTCACAAGATCAATCCATCTGGTGATGAACATTCTTGATGAAAAGCCCCATGTTTATTCACCCACCCAAGTACAGCTGCCCCCATTCTTCAAAAATAACCTACATCCTTAGTCTTCATAGAAAGGTTCAATTTCTTTCAAAAGGCTGACATGGTTTTGAAGTTGAAGCCCTGTACTTTTAAACTGGGAAAAAATGTCACTTCAATGCCATGATGATCTTGTTCTGCTTGGTTTGAGAGATTTTGGTATTTTTTGATTTTTTTCATTTGGGTCTTAAAACCTCTACATTTACTTTCTGATATGTTGTGAAGACAGGAAATAATCCAGTCACGACCGATTGAGAATCTGATATCTCTTTTGGGTATCTCAGCTCCTGAAAATAAATTTTCATCTCATGAGACTGCGAGAAAATGATTTTAAAAGAGTTTCTGCTTGTTTGCCTCCCCGCATCCCACTCTACTCTATGTACTCCCAGTTCAGGAGATATCCGGAAGGGAAATCCAACTGAGTGTCTAAAGACACTCCCAGCCCAGGTATCTTTTAAGAATTCTTCACTTTCTCTCCACAGATTTTCAGCTTCTGGAAGGACACAGCAGAATCTGTGATTGCTTGAATCTGCTTCCTCCTTAAGCGTTGGCCCAGTCCTATAGCTCTTGCTGTCTTAGTAGCTACCCATGTCTTTAATCAAATGGTCTTTCTATTGATTCGGACTTTTTTGTGATATTATTTATTTAATTTTTTAACTATCCTAATATTTTATTATACTACCATGAGATATACAATTACAAAGATGTTCATAAAATGTTCATATTTGGGTTTCAGTCATACAGTGTTCCAGCACACATCCCTCCACCAGTGCCTAGTTTCCCACCACCAATGTCCCCAATTCCCTACCCCTCCCCTAGCCTGCAAGTTCTTTATTTCTTTTGTCAGGTTCTTTATTTCTTTCTCTTTTTCTCTATCTCTTTTTCTTTTCCTTCCATTCCACATTGTGGATTACAATACATACATTAAGAGGTTGCCATGTGTATCTTTTTTGCCTGTATTTAATGCTCAGTTCTAGGTTGGTATTAGTACTTTCGACAATTATTAGCACATTATTCCATTCTCTGTCTTACCTAGTCTCTGACTTCCACACGTTTTGTGATAATTTCCACCTTTGACAAGACCTCCTGATCCATGTTTCACCTGACCTTGGATATTGGTGTCATAATATGTACATATATATTTATGTTATGCAAATAAATGCAGTCATTCTATATCTGTCTCTCTCCTTCTGACTAATTTCACTCAACATGATCCTCTCCATGTGATTCGGACTTTCCTTATTTGCTTGCTTCCCCTCACTTTTTGAGGGTCCCCTCACCACACCTGGTGGTGCTCAGGGGTTATTCCAAGTTTTGTGCATGGGAGATCACATCCCAGGCCATGTGATGCCAGGGATTGAACCCGGAATTCAGCACAAAGGTATGTGCTCCAGTCTCCTGGCACATATCCCTGGTCCATGGACCTTGATTTGCTGGACAATAAGTACTGCTCTGTGACAAATTACCATATGATAATCACCACAAGTACATTTTAAATCATAGTTGTAATTATGCTGTGAAGTAAAAGAAAACCCGAAGGAATAAGGAGTCTGGCCCAAGGTCACTACTGTCTTCTGTGGGAGACACTGTAGTTGACCGTGTGCTCTCCTGCGCTTTGAGCACATGTGCAAGGCACTCGTGGGACGAAAACCAGTGGATCAACCACTCATCCCACATTCCTCATCAATTCACCTTTTGGAAAAATTAATTTGGCCTCGCTAGGTCCCACTTTTCCTAATTTTTTCTTTAAGGATTTTTTCTTTAAGAATCATTCCTTATCTTTTCATCTGTGTCAAACACTTGGAAAGAAGTAATAAATAGAGGTGCCGTGAAAATAAGCAGAAATTTCTCTGGCTTCATGTTATCAAAAGTTTCAGAACACAGTTCTTAGAAAAGGACGTCTAAGCTAAAGTTCACTTTGGTGTCATACAACTTCTGTTATAGTTATTTCCAGCTCCACTGAAACACTGGGGACAGGAGGGTGTCTGAAGACAGGTTTATAGAAGAGTCATTTGTAGGAAATAAAATTAGAAGCCAGTTGAAGCTAGCCATAGAATAAGTTGGCTGCCATTAACTTAATAACATTTAGTGTCTTGGAAAGAAATGCAGATTAGTGCATTTCCTTCTTGCTAGTTCTGGAGTTTGCTATTGACAATGTCAAGCGATCTAGGAAGGAACGAATTTCTGAAAGCTGGCTGGAGTCGGGCTAGGAGAGTGGATATCCTTAAGTATGGAGAAAAGAGCCTCAGGCTCCTGAGCTGCTGACTGCCTGCTGATAAAGCACTAATAGGGAGGGACAGGACCTTAGCTGAGCTGGTGATCCCTCCTTTGGGAGAAAAAAAAGAATGCATAAATAATTAACCAAAATTTCCTCACAGAGCCAGAAGAAAATGAATTAGATGGCAGCCAACACCCAGAAGTAACCTCTGCTAATAGAGGATGCGATGGCTCAGAGAGGATAAAGTAAGAGAAGCACAAGAAAAACAAATGAGGGGAAATAGGGAGAGAAGAAAACACAGGGGTAGGTGGAGGAAGCAAGTGCTTTGGACCAGGAGAGGGAAATAAGTGTGTGGGGCTGGGGTGGGGGGGAGAAAAGAAAAGAAAAGAGGGCATCCTCACTCTGGAGGGGATGTGGATAATGGGGATATGTGGAAAGGGGAGAGGAGCTGGCACAAGCTGTAGAAGATCTTCGTACCTTCCTTTCAACTTTTCTGTAACCATAAAATTCTTCTATACAGTAAAGTCTTCAAAAAAGAGCTTCAAAAACGATGAACACAATGCTGTCTGATCGCTGAGGCTTGGGAAGGAATGTTACCATTTATCAGAAAAGCCACTCAGAGTATTTTGACTGCTTCAACACAAGGGACATTCCTCTAGGGATTTTGGTTCAAGGAAAAATAAATCAGAAATAGTCACTGAGAACAAGAAGTCCCCAAATAGAAAAGTCCCCAGACCAACTGTAGGAAATCTCTCCAAAGTGTCCTTGCTTTCTCTCTCTCCGTGCTGGGTTACCCTATCTCTGCAGTCTCCCCATTTTTCCATTCTTTCATAAAAGTCCAGCTGGTCTCTTCTGATGCTCTTCACTCCTCATCCAATTGCCACAAGGAACAGACATAGAAAATAGTAATAAAGACAAAGGTTGGTGGTAGGTTGCATGATTAATTAATTATACATACTATCATATGTTAAGTGTCATTATTTATTAGGGTATACTAGTCATGGCTGAGCAGTTTGGAATAAGCAAAGCACCCGATCTTGAAAGCAATATTTTTTTCTCTTGGATTTTGAGCCATACCCTGCAGTGTTCAGAAATTTTCCTTGCACCCCTTCAGAAATTTCCTTTATTTATGTATTTGTCTTGGTCTTGCTGGTTTTTCTTTTTCTTTCATTTTCTTTCATTTTCTTTTCCTTCCTTCTTTCTTTCCTTTTCCTTCCTCCCTCTTCCCTCCTTCCTTCCTTCTTTCCTTCCTTCCTTCCCTCCTTCCTTTCTTCCTTCCTTCCCTCC